>JAMPIV010010175.1:62500-67455 GCA_024509875.1 Oreohelix idahoensis
CAGGGATGTATCCTGTCACCAGTGCTCTTTAACATTTATCTAGAACATATTATGCAGGAGGCTCTCTACGATTATAAATCAACCATATCGATTGGAGGCCGACCTCTGTGTAATCTCTACGTTTTGCTGATGATATTGATCTGATAGCTGGAACAGAATCAGAACTTCAAGACCTTACCTCTAGACTGGAGAAAGTAATATGAAAGTATGGGATGGAAATTAATATAGAAAAAAGCAAGATATTGGTGAATAGCCATAAGAAACATGTTCCGACCAACATTACGTTAAATGGGCAAACGTTAGAAGAAGTTAACACCTTTAAATATCTCGGGTCCACTATATGTAGTGATGGAAGATCAAATAAAGAAATCAAGACAAGACTTGAGATGGCCTCAGCTGCCATGACAAGGCTGAATTTGATCTGGAAAACTAACATCAGTTTTCCTGTGAAGATCAAAATTATACAAATCACTTGTATTATCTATTCTATTGTATGGGTGTGAGCGCTGCACACTCAATGCAGATACGGAGCGAAGGATTCAGGCTTTCGAGTATAAATGTTATAGAAGAATTTTGCGCATTTGCTATAACGAGCACAAAACAAATGTCTATGTTAGAGAGAAGATAAACACCTATGCAGGCCATCAAGAACCACTTTTGTCAATAGTGAAACGTCGAAAGCTTGCCTGGTTTGGGCATGTAACTCGTCATGACTCCCTTTCGAAACGGGATACTTCATGGAAAACCATTCTTAGATTTAATTTTTTGGAAAGAGGTAGGGCAATAGAAAATCCTGGGTATAACAATCACAAAGAATGGGCAGATTGACACTTCTTTTTGCCAAATTGTAGCAAATTACCTGATAAATAGAATTGTTACGTGGCGACAATGGTAAGTCTGCTGATTTTTACCACCATGGCACCTACGGACAGTATGAGGTTTATGAGATTTGGATGAATGATGAGATTTACAACGTCTGAGATTTTAATTAGATGTAGCATTCAATTTCTTTCCTTTTCCCCTTCTCCATTGGGATCTTGGAATAAACTATTTTTATTTGGGGGGAATTTAGAAATATCAGTAGCATAAATATTAGATGAATAATTCATTCTAATATTGCTGTAATGCCAGCTCAAAAATTGAGGAATCTCTAGGGAAATATCAACTACCTTAAATTAAAGGCTATATTAATTATCATATTATATATTACTTAGGTATATACTCAATATACTATATATATATATATATATTTAATATATAATTATAATTTTTATTTCATTATTATATATTTAATATAAATTAATTAATATATTATTAAATTATTATTTTTCGGTTGGGTTAATTAAGATTAAAATAGTGTTAAAATTATATTATAATTTAAAAATCCTATATTATTAATAATAAAACACCAATAAAATAAAAATAATAAAAAAAGATAAAAAAAAATTACTATTTTTTTTTTTTATATAGATAATTAATTATTAATATATAATAACGGTCGGTGGGAATCTTCGTACAGGTGCCCCCAACCTCTGTTCATTTCTATGCATCTCGCTTCACAGTCTGCCAAGTTGTTTTTGGTCCGGCCTCTCCTTCGCACAAACTCCCCTGGGGTCCAAAGACAGTGCACCCGTGATGGCAACGGGGTCTCCCCTAGAGGAACATGTACCAACCAGCTCTCAGGCGATCCGCAGCCAGATGGTATGCCTGTCTTCCCGCCCCGCCACGAGCAAGCAGATCGGCGGTGTGGCACTCGGCAAAAAGATCGTGTGACTTTCTTAGGGCCGCTGTGTGAAAAGAGGGGGACAATCGACACTCCCATCCGCGACTCTCAGACTCTCGACCCCGAGAAGCACAGAAAGAGCAACTCTGGTACCATCTTAACCTGTGGCCGGTGCTGCACCGGGAGGACCTCCAGATGCCATTTAGGCCCAAAGAAGGGCTGCTCTTGCCCACCCAATTCCGATGCGATGTCCGCGCCCACGCCCGGTGTCCAACGCTTCTAGGCATTGTGGAAGGCACCGTCTGGCACCGCCGCCGATTCCTACGACATGGGCCAGGTTGCTCACACTGATCGTCATGGGCCTCAGGAACTTCTTTAAATTGATGTTCAAGCCCACTGCTGGCTAAATGTATTAGATCTAATCCGTTTTTTCGGACGTGTTGATGCGAACGTGCCTGCAGTGCAACGCCATCTGCACATCCCGATCTTCTACTGTCGAAAATGCAGTCCATCCTTCCTCCCGGACCGCCACTCGCGCCTGTCGCACCCCCCAGTCCAGACTGTCAAAAAGTAGAGCGGGCAGGGGCTCTTCCCGTCGCACCCGCCCCACCCCGAAGTCCAGGCTGCCGGTGATAGTAATAAAATATTTAACTGAATTATATAAAATCTCCGGTCTCAAAATTTGTAATTAGATTTTGTCTAAACTATCTGTAATTATCACATTTTTAATGAACAAAAACTGATGTGATTATTTGGATTCTAGTAAACTGTCAGTGTCTAAACAGTTCATTCACAGTTTCCACATTTCTATACTAGGAATTAGTTTCAATTCGAGGGAGTGCTGTTTTTGCTAAGTGTTGCAATTCCGTTCGGAATATTTGTTGTCCAAATAGTGGATTTGACGAATATACAATTTAACGATATGTATGTGTTAAAACATTCGCTATGATTCTATTTAACAAACGGTACGTAAACTAGTTTTCTTCTTTTTGTTTGTAGATGAAAATACAAGAATTGTACAAATATGTGCTACTGTATTTGCATCTAACTTTTTATTTCAAATTATTAGTTAACTCAACGAAAAATGCAAATTGGGTCTGAAAACTCGCGATTGGGTCATTTTCTGCAATAGGGTACAGCGAAAATGGCGGCAACTTTTAGTTCGCGTAACTCATATGATAAAGGGGCTCTGGAAGGTAGCGCTTGGCATTATACCTGGAACACAAGGAGAAACGCATGAGATTCAGTACTGGGCAGTGTGGGCAAAAGATCAACTCACCAGACACAAAACCTTTGATAGGTGTAACAGTCCCATAGGCACATTCCACTTAAAAACATACTAGATACCCGGTCAGGGTGGAAAACAATGGATGAAGTGGATCAAACCCGCAAACCTATTTATATATGATAATCAAGAAGTTGCTCACAGTATCAAAGCAAAGATCCACATGGGAATTACCAGTGCAGAACACTGACTCCATTATCAACAGATATAAGCAAATTAACGAATCATCCTCAGCCCAAAAAGTTAAGCCCTAGAGTACATGAACGGTATATAAATAATAGCTAACATCTCTACAGATGGTCAACAGAGAAGCGGAAATTAGAAATAGCATACCAAAATTAAAAATTTATACAGATACCAAAGGTAACAAGTAATCTTTACGCAGAATTAGTGGCAATGTTAAAAGCTTTAGAAATAGGTGCAGAAAACCCACCAAATAACGTAATGTAAACCATTCTCACAGATTCCTTTCATCGTATTAAGCTATCTAGAAACAGAAATGATGGTGCAGGGCCGATATTATAGAGAAATATACAGGTCAAATCATATCTGCACAGTATGGGAGCCGTGTCAACACTAACTGGATACCCATCACATGTGGATATAGCAGGAAAATGAGCTTGCAGACAAAGCAGGCAAAAGGGGGGAAGAAACTAGCTCTAAACCCACACATAGAAGAAAGCTTAGGTAAGTATGAAATTAAGAGCTTACAGCTAGCAATAAACTAAGAGTGGATAACAAGCATAGGACCCAAGTAAAAAGCAGGAACATATAAAATCCTTAAAAAAAAAAACAAGCAAAAAATGTCAAATAAAGAGAAATAAAAAATACCCATTAATAAAAAAATTGCTAAGGTCATGTTTTGAACTGGAATATTTTATAATTGAGGATTCCAAATTGTGACGAGTGACAAGAAACCCAAACACAATTATGCCACTTATTGGTGATGCAAAAATATGACCAGCAGAGGCAACACATATAAGTCATATGTAGTCAACTACAGGGTAGATATGCGTGTAGAAAAATCTATATGCACAACGTCCCATCAGAAATGCAAAAGTTTACCAAAACATTCTATTACAAAAACTAAAGCGAAAACTAAAAAAATAAATACGATCCGCGACAGTAGTCCACACAGGTGAAAGATCCCCCGATACATACGAATTAACAAACTAACACCGTTCCGTGGAAAATTAACAAATACGCTTAAGGAAACTATATATTTTGAAACAAAAAGCCTTTTGAATTCACAACAAAAGGGCCAAAATACCTATTAGAGCCCCCCTTCCCCCCCCCCCCTTTTTTTTTTTTTTTTTTATATATATTTTTATATATATATTCCATACAAACAAACACATAATACAATAAATGACTCACGTCTTGAAATAACCAACAGTTCTCCATGTTACATGGTAGATGGTTGAACGGGGGTGGCTGGCTACAAAGAAAAGTAAGGCTTTCTTACATACTTAGTCGTTCCTTTCTACACGTTAGGAGTAGCGGTTTGGACAGAGAGAGCGCCGGATATCCTTCGGCTGTCTTTCTCTGCTAGAACATTTCTAGTCCTCGGTCCCTTCAAAAGAATGTCTAACTGTTGTTCTCCCTGCGGACTTTGGTGTCCTGGGGGTCTGGATCCTGGTTCTGTGTTTCCCATGCTTGTCGTGTAGGCCGATTCTTTCCATTTCTGCAGAATGGCCAACATATTAGTTGGGGTGTTTACTTGCGTAGCAGGGGGTGGGATTTTTAGGCTTCTGAGCGTACCGTCTAGTTGAGGAACCATGTCTTTGTTCTTCAAACCCATTCTCGGATACCTATTTTTCTGCGGTTTGGATCTGGCTTTTGTGGGATAGAAGTCATTGCATAGCCTCTACAATCTTACAATAATGTACAACGTTTTCGCTGACTATCTAAGTCCTCTTCTAAATACCCCCAAAAATATAGTTCACA
>JAMPIV010010176.1:0-242994 GCA_024509875.1 Oreohelix idahoensis
CCGCTTACAAAATGGCGGTGTATCGGCAAAATGTCAATGAGACATTGGAAATGATAAATAAGAGCATAATGGAATCTTTGGGAGAAGGATATCACCTTGTAGTCCAGGAGAGGATTGTGTATAACTGTATATAAGGAAAAACAGTAGGAAGTTAACATTTACGAAGATATATGCATATTACGGCTGTCTACAGTTAAGCCGAAAGCCTGTAAACCCACTTGTTCTAAATATTTAAATCAACAAGTAACAGATTGTGGAAGTACATGGATAGGAAGATAGAGATATATCGGCTGTATAAAACAAGATAGGATGGAACAGTATGGATAATATATAAGCCGAGGATAAGACAGGGAAAATTTCAGGCAACGCACAGATCGGGTGAAATCGCTGTTTCGGAAAGGGATTTCAGCCGAGTCTTAAGCTGTGACGTCAGTGCTCTCCGATACGTCCGCCAGAGACTTATAAGTAGCGGATCGGTAAACTGAGAGGGACACAACGAAAGAGGTTTGAGACAGACTGAGAGGCAGAGTTCGCCACTACCCATATACCATATGAATTGTGAGCGGATCACCAGAAAATTTTTCAGTCCAGTATCTGAAGTCTGAGGGTAAGCGAAATTATGATAACTACCGTGTATAATATTTTTTTATTATTTCAGGTTCGTATAGACTTCACAAAATATATGCACGTAGAATATTCATTGATATATGTAATGTTATTTTTAGTATGATCTAAACATGTGCATTGTGGATGATTGTTGCTTGTACAAAAATTAATCACAACTAGCCCCACAGTCAAATGTAGATAACGTCTATTATATTAATTGCTGTATCTCTTACGAAGAGAAAGGCAGCCCCATGGCAGAGATTGTCATAGGCAAATGAAGTGTTAGAAGCTTCATCATGGAAGATACTTCTTTTACGAGCTAAGTGACTAGTTCCCTTCCTCGCTGCCTTTTCCTCCCCTAGTTCGAGCGCACAACTGAGTACCCATTTACAGCTGGTAAACTGGAGTGTTCCATAGCCAGGCATCAATTCAACAACTATGTAGTTGTACTACTGAAGAAAGCAACCTGATCGTTTGGTCAGTCGGGCATTCACTTTATCTATTTGTGTATTAATTTTGTGTAGATGCTAGGAATGGCATCAGTGTAAAGGATGTACAGGAGCGGAATAAACCAGATGATGTTTATAACTGATAATGTTAATATTAATTCTGTATCATTGAAATGATGTCCATTACTATGACTGACTAGTCTGACTTATGTGCTAGTCAGTTACAATTAATTGAAATGTTAATACATCTGTATCACTGAAATGATGTCCTTACTTACTATGATTGTATAACGGTGACATCTGATGACTGACTGGTCTGACATCTGTGCTAGTCAGCTACAAGTCTAGCCAGATACTAGCCAAGGCTGATATGATGTTTCAGGTTCCATGAAATAACTCAAACCAGACTGTCACGTATCAGAAGCCTGTGTTGTTCATCAGAGGCAATCCCACAAAAGTGCAGGACCCCAAAGAGTGAACTTCAACTGGTCATTGGCATCTCTATAGCTGGGTCTACCAAGTTTGATATCTACAAAGGACAGTTCAGTGTCAAGTTGAAAAGATAAGTGTCAGTTAAGACACTGACCACCCATATAGCAACAAACAGCCAATAGTGAGAACAGTATTAAAACCATTAAAGCATTCAGTCAAATGAGGACAGTAATGTGTAAAGTCAGAGGACTAAAAGAAAAGTGATACAAAGTGATTCCAGTTTTCAGTAACTTTATTATTCAAGATCTGGAAGTCTAAACAGGCAATAATAGTAATTGTGTGAATAATTTTTATATAATTTTATGCTCTTTTCCAACTCGCAGAAATAGAATATTAGTGTAAATATTAAAATATTTTAACTGTACCTGAGGAATTATTCACTTCTTACATTTGTGGTTACAGTGAATGTTCATTTTAATTATCCCCTAGAAAATAAGAAATCATAAGATAGTCACAGGGAGGAGACACCTTAAATCCTGGTACAACTTCTTACCAACTGGCCAGGGTTTTCACGGTCTGACTATTTTTATGATATCCATACACCAGTGCTTATTTATAAGACTGGGGTATAATTTGTAAGACCAGAACTCTTTACTGGCATACTGTCCTGGTAGCATACCTGGATTCTTACATAGATAAATAATTTGAAATAACCTCCCGCTACAACGTGATACACACAAAGCATTTAATTCATTAATGAATACTCAGCACTTTATGAGTTCACATCAATTACTTCACAAGCTATAATAAGATAATTACAATATACAATATTATATTCATAAAGAAAGCATTGAAATTTTATGTAATAATTTACATTTATGTTGATATAATGGTGCGAGGTTTGATTCATGGTATCAATACGCTCATCTACCCAGCTGTAAATGGGTACCTGACTGATCTGAGTTAGGGAAGGAAATGGCAGTGAGGATGGGAACTGGTCACCCCATCTCTTGATGCTGGACCTAGTATAGTGAAGTCTCTAACACTTAACTCCCCATACAGAATGGGACTACCTTAATATTGTGTGTGAGTGTATATATTTTATGCATACAGCAAGCATCTGAGTGGCACAGTGGTTAAAGTGCTGGCTTCTTGAGGCAAAGGGACCAGGTTGGAAACTAGTCATGCTAAGTCTATTCTACTGTAAAAAATGGGTACACAACTGCTTGTGAGTTAGAAAAGGCAAAGGCAGTGAGGAAGGAAACTGGTCACCCAACCTTAAAAAGCTGAGACAAAGTAAAGGTGAAGTCTCTGGTGCTTTACTCCCCTAAGTCAGTATCTGTTATGGTGATATATATATACAGGGTGTTTCAACAAGAATATCGGTATGGTATTTTGAAGGTGTATAGTTTTGGTAATTGCAAACTTACAAATGTTTGGTTTGCACCAAACGATAGGTAAACTTTCCGAGTTTGGACAGTCACCTGATTAAAAAAAAATGTTTTTTATTTCAGCCGCTAGACGGCGCAAGGAATGAAAATGGAACAAGGGATCAGTTGGAGCGAGTGTGGAGAGAATTGGACTACCATCTAGATGTGTGCCGTGTAACACGAGGGGCACACATTGAGGGAGTGTAATGTAAGAGTAAGAGATTAAACTTTGACAGTTTTACTTTCTTTTGGTGCAAACTGTATATTTTTAAGTGTTCAATAACCAAAGTTATATGCATCTAAAATACCGATATTCTTTTTGAAACACCCTGTATATATAATTTTTTTTTTTTTTACAGCAGTGTTAGCCAAATGTCCTCAACTTTCAGTTTCTCATAAAATTCATTACACAAGATGTTCCCAACATGCAGGCATTCTGACTTAAAAAAAAAACTTGACTTCATGTTCCCAACATGCAGGCATTCTGACTTAATGAAAAACTTGACTTCATGTTCTCAACATGCAGGCATTCTGACTTAAAAAAAACTTGACTTCATGTTCTCAACATGCAGGCATTCTGACTTAATGAAAAACTTGACTTCATGTTCTCAACATGCAGGCATTCTGACTTAAAAAAAACTTGACTTCATGTTCTCAACTAGAATACAGAGGGGATGAGAAGAGTTAGAAAGCCAAACAGACATTGCAGAAGAATGGAAGAAGAGGAAGTCATACAGACACAGTGTGGTAGAAGAGGAAGTCATACAGACACAGTGCAGAAGAATGGAAGAAAAAAAAAAGGCATAGCAAATGGAATTTCATGGGAAGAGCTTACAAAAGAAGCCATAAACAGAACCTAATGGTCAGCAACAACTGCAGCAAAATCCTGTTTGACGGGAAAGAAAAGAGCTGATGACAATGATGACTGACAAACATTTCATATTCATTATCTTTCAGCTCACTGTGGAGCACAGGCTTTCAACAAATACATGCCAAGTCTTCTGTCCCCATGTAATCACTTCAAAACATATAAAAGTTTATAACTTAATGATGATGATGAAGTCTGGCATACAGAAACATGTTCAAGTCTTTTAATTAAATGTGTTTCTGTAATTTGACCAAAAAATGTACCAGTGGAACACGAGGTGAGGAGAAGACACAGGGTCTGGATAGATTAAAAAAATCAGCTGGCAGCATTACAAGACAGCCATTGTTCTTGAATTCCTGATGCAAGGAAACAGAGACTCAAATACGCATAGAGAAGAGAACTGGTGATAAACATGAATGGGATGCAGAAGAAATGGATGGCACAGGACAGGAAGGTTGGGCGTGTATACAGACATAACTTTTAGGAATACTTTAAGGGTGTCATGTTATTAACCTGAATAAAGCTGTCATTAACCTGAATAAAGCTACTTATCACATAAGTCCAGACTGAAACTATAAAAAAAAATTGCTAAGTAAGTCTTAAATAAACATGGCCAAAACAACATTTATGACAAATGTAAAAAAAAAAAAAAATATCAGAATAACTTTTCATGACAACTGTTTAAAAAAAAACCCAAGCAAACAAACGATCAAACAAAAACAAATATATATATACACACACATACAGAGCCTAGACAATCTTTATAGCAAAAACCAAATAATGACCATGTCAATAATGATCATTCAGTTTTTAGACTGCGACACTTTCATCTTAATGGCGCTAAAATGCATAACGATTTCAATCTGTCAGTTTGTGTAACTTTCTGAGTTTCTTGAGGTGACAGAAACATTTATTTCTCTCTATTTACAATATGGCAGGAAACAACAACTAGCATACATTAAATGATCATTTCATAATCCAATTACCACCATTTTTACATCATCACTCTGTTACACCATTTTTACATCATCCACCTGTCACCACCATTTTTATATCATCCGCCTGCAACAATTAAGGCTTTAAAATAGGATACTGTAAATAAACATCGACACAATATACAACATAAAATATCACAAATATGCACAGAATTCTGAATTACTTCACTGGAACAGCTTTGTTTTGTTTAGTCATAAATCTTCATCAGAGTTTTTTAAACAGCACCTGATATCAGTTATTTGTGAAAGATGGTGTGGCTGAAACTTAGATTCCAGTTTTTCTGTAAACTTGTCTCTGCTCCGTACAAAATACACTGTCATCACAGAAAACAGAAAATGCGGAATATAACAGTGAGGTGAGCAAAAATAGGCAGTAAAGGCAAACATACTGAGAAAAATGGGGGAAATAAAATGGCCTATGTTACAACTCACCGAAGCATGATGGGAAATAATTATGTTGCACTCATTCTGCTGCATGCCCCTGATAAGGGAACTAACTCTCCTGTCGTCATTTTATTCATTTCCATTTTCCTGCAGACTTGCAAAAGTCTGTGATGAGCAGTGATGCTTCTCTGGTTAAATATATCAGACGTAGGAACTTACAAATACCTAGCCACATCAACTCTACTTAATATAAAACAGGGAAAATTGTTTTAGAAATTTTGTCACAATAAAAGGCATGAATATTTCCGAAACAAATACCATTGACAGGTGGGAAGAAATGCACATTATTTCAATTAGCGTGCAATTTAGTTTCCACACTGCACTTGTGCTGCTTTTCCATAAAAGATTGCGAGGTTGGTGGGAAAAGATAGGACTGGATGTTACTGCTTAGGCAATTCTTTAAAAGTGGAATTTTTCAGCCCCTGTGGAAACAAACTAAGATCCATTTTTGTGTCTGAGTAAAACCTGCTAACTGCCAGGTAGAGAAAAAGTTAATAAACCATACTTATTGTGCAAGATGTGGATTTCTCTAATTCTGAATACTTGATTCGTAACTTAGTCGTCAGCAGGAACCAATAGAATAAGAGATGAGTGGTCAGGTATACCTTGAGAAGAAAGGCAGAAGAGAAAGCCAAAAAAAAAGTGGGACTTGGCTGGCATAGTTGATGAAAATGACTTAAAATAGAAATTGGTTCTGCTCCATAGGAAATGAAAAATGTGGGTGATGATAAAAGAGTACAACCATTGCACCTAACCTTCAAAACTTGTAAAAGGACTAGCTACCTCAACATGTAACACACATTGATACAAAAATCAACACTGAAAATGCACCAGAAGCACAACATAAGCTTCTTGGATGAAGATCATCCGCAACTGTGGACCTTTGCTCAAATAAGGAATTAAAAAAAAACACTAAAAGGAAGAAACGCAGGTCTAGGCAGCTCTAATCAGTTTCCACCTCAGTGCCCCCAGTTTTGTTTATAATAATGTGTGGAACATTCTGGTAAAATCTGTGACTTGACGGCATATCTGATTTTGAGAAAAACACTGAAAAAACCCTTTCAGTTGGTTAAAAAAATATGGATTTTGGATGTTTCTTATTTCTAGAATCTTCAGATTTTCTGCTATCAAATAGTATAGGTTTAATTTTTCAAAAGTAATCTTAGATACATTTAACATATATATGAAAGTACTGACCTATTCAGAAAAGACAATATGGAGTTGAAACTGATTTGCTGTAAATCTGTCAGCGTGGACAAACTGTCTTGAAACACTGAAAACTTGACGAAATATTTCACTTTAAATATCTAATTACTATTGTGACTGCAATACTCAATCTCAAAATGGCGATACGTTACCAGTTTTGTCACACACATAATAATCACCAGTTAGCAAGGATCTGTGCTACCATGAACAACGAGCACTTTTGAGACAATTAATATTTACATGATATCTGAAAACAACAAACATTAAAACAACCAAAGAAAATATAATTTTATGGATATGCATATTAAATAAACACACAAGCTTATTGCATAAATCAAGAAAAATTGGATGTGAATGACATCGAATCATAGTGATTTTTAACTGCACTCAACAAGGGTATGTGAAATATTCTCTTGAAAGACATTTCAAAACAAATGTTTGCCGCCACACATTGCAAAAAAAATTCAAATTCAGCATTTTCTTGGCCAGACAAAAACATGAACTGTGACCTCATATTACATCCATAAAAACTGAAGCAATCAGACACTATATTTCATTACTAAATGGGTCATGTTGTTTTTTTTTTTTCCACCAAAAGATCTCAAAAAATAAAAAAAAAGAACGTGTTTATCCTAATACATTTAGTAATGCCATGAGCCCTGAAAATGGAGTGCTAAACGAAACAGTGTCCTACAAGGTCACTGTCCTACAGGGTCAAAGTTCATTCATTTTCCTTTTTGCTCCTAATGGAGCATAAAGCCACCACTTCAGATGGCCCCCTTGCAAGATGTCTGCACAAGTGTTCTCATATTCTAACAATGGTAGTCTCTGAGCAATGTGTTTTACATGTTGAGGTTGCCAGCCCCACACATAATCTCGTATTAGTCACCTCTTAGGCTATGCCTGAGCGAGCAGAAGTCCTATTCTTCCTTTGTCTGATCAGGATACGTTCCCAGACAACGGAAAGCTAAACAAAACAGTGCTCTACAAGGTCATGATAACACAGCAGAAATGAAGATGTGATTCTTATTGGTTACTTTTAACCCGAGATATTTACAGTACTGTATATTATATGGTCAAAATACTAGGCAGGATAATTATACAGAGAATTACAAAAGCAGTAGACCACAAACTGAGGTAAGAACAAGCAGGATTTAGAAAGAACAGAAGATGTGTAGATCATATATTCACTCTCAGGAACATTATAGAGCAGTGCTCAGAATGGCAAAGACAGCTGTACATTAATTTCGTTGATTTTGAAAAGGCTTTTGACAGCATGCATAGGGACAGTTTATGGAAAATACTGAGGGCTTGTGGAATTCCAAGCTGTGTAGTGTCAATCATAAAAAGCCTTTATGCCAACTTTACGTGTAATGTTGGGCAGAGCAACATAACCTTTGAGGTGAAGACAGGAGTACGACAGGGATGCCCCTTATCAACCACTCTATTTTTAACAGTCATAGATTGGGTGATGCGCCAGACAACAGATGGCAGTCCAAGAGGAATAAGATGGACTACATTTTCTACATTGGAAGATCTGGAATATGCAGATGACATTGCACTACTAGCACATTCACATCAACACATCCAGGAAAAAACGGATAGACTTAATAAGTTTAGCCAGCAGGTGGGCTTGAACATCAATTTAAAGAAGTCAGAGGTCATGACGCTCAATGTGAGCAGCCCTGAGCCCATATCAGTAAGGAATCAGCAACTGGTACAGACAGACACCTTCACATACCTAGGATGCATAGTAACACCAGACGGCGGGGCAGGCAAAGACATCAACATCAGAATGAATAAGGCAAGAACAGCCTTTTTTTAGCCTAAACAACATCTGGAAGTTCTCTCAATACAGCACAAGCACAAAATTAAGATTATATCTGTGCTTCTCTATGGCGCGGAATGCTGGAGAGTTACAGAGAAGGAAATGTCGAAATTGTCATCTTTTCACACAACATGCCTAAGAAAAATGCACCGAATCTTTTGGCCGAATACCATCACCAACCAAGATCTGCTTACTTGGAGCAAGCAAGAGGACATGCACACCATCATAGCTGGCAGACGCTGTAGCTGGGGTGGCCATGACCTCAGAAGAGACCCAGATGCCATCACAAGAACAGCTATGCTTTGGACCCCTGAAGGAAAATGAAAGAGAGGCCGACCAAAAACAACTTGGCGGAGGTCTGTGGAGGCTGAGATGCAAAGAATGAACCAGAGTTGTGGCACTGTACGAAGGATGGCCGCCGTCCGAGCAAAGTGGAATCAATTTGTTGTTGCCCTACAAGACGCCACTAGGCGTGATGGCCACTAACTGCTTTGACGGTCGGCGGCTAAGGATCAAAGAAAAGAAGATATTATATGGTGTATGAAAAGCATAGGTAATATAAACAGTTTAATATACCATTAATAATTAGTGTATGTAAAATATTGAACGTTATAAAAGATAACAGAAATCTGAAGACTGGTGAGTGTATCAAAATGAGAGAGAGCTTTGTGAAAGGGAAAGGAAGTAGAAAAGTTGGGTAGAAGATGAAATAATGTTGAAGAGAGCTCTCTATATCAGCTGACTCACTACTGCACCTGCCCCTCTCTGGTTCCTGCAGTCTGAACTCAGGAAACTGCTGCTGAGTGGATGCGAGTGTACATGTGATGCACTCAGTGGTTATATGCAAATTTTGATGGTAGGGTTGATTGAATGTACTAATTTTGCTACCTTTTATGGACTTTCAGACTTTCATGTTAAAAAAAAAGGCCTTCAAAATTAAACAGCACTATAGCAAAGCAGTGCTAAATGGGGTTGTACGAAGCAAAGGTGTTACTGTATTCAAATCTAATCAAAAGTAAATCTGTATAAGTGAATTTTGGATATGGAACTCAAATATCGGCCAAACTGGCAGGAAATTCTCTCCTAATATGAAATGATGCAGAAAAAAAAATATCTAATTTCTTGTATTCGTAATCAACAATAAAATCAGGGCAGACTACGTTTCTCATTTGGCTATTTACTGAGCTTGCTTGACAACATCGTACAAGTACTGTTTCTGCTCGTACAAGTCTTTCGTGATCTGGCCAAGAAAGATGACAGCATCAAGGATTGTATGGTTTGTATCTTGAACATAGTTTACTGTCCGGTCAATGGTTTGTGAAAACTGAGAATACGATTTGTTTTTTCTGAGACCTCGAAGTTCGGTAATGGCTGGGTGGTTTGATATCAGACATTTACTTTAAGCATTATTAACGCATTTATCATTATAAAAGTAATATTACATTTGCAATAACCATCATAATTAAAGTATGTTTACAAAAAATAAAAAATAATAATAATAATGAATTTAAAAATAAAATAAATAAAAGACATAAAAAAAAAAAAACAACAAGACATAAAAATCGAATTCTTCGTACAGTAAATTAGTGATTTGAGACATATTCAGAGGTATGTTATAAGAACTCGTGAAATATTCAAACGGGGTTCAACCGAATGACTCAGGGACTTTTTTTTTTAGGTTCATCAAAATGAGGTGGGGTAAACAGTTATTTTCCTCGCTGTCTTTGCGTCCCAAACTCAAGACCAGAATCAGACTAGGTAGATAGTTAGATAGACATATATGAAAGCATTTAATTTGCCAAGGGTTGAAAATCGGACACAGTCCCCTCTTGCATTCTTCCTTCCTCTTGCTCATCTTTTATTACTGTTACTCAAACATTTTCCAGCGTACTTAAAGTATTAATTAAGGACAGTGCAACATTACAAGGAAGTATAACAGCATACATTAACAGTACCTGATCATAAAATTAAGAATATAATATTAAGAATAAGTATATTGTAATGAAAACTAGATCATCAGAATAATAACCACTGCTCCCTCAGGCATGTCGTGTGAGGCGACGGAATATGAGGTTGTGCACAGGACTGGCAACCTGATTATGTCAAACAGTGGGCGGTTGATCTCCCCCTGGGAGCGTTGGGAGGATCTATGGGGGGAGAAAGAGAAAGATGGGTGGCAGGGAGTATAAGGGGTTGGTTGAAGAATTGGCCAGAATCCAAATATTATACCTGATGATTCTTCTGCATTTTATTGCCTCAAAGCTCTTTTAACTAATGAGATTATAGAAGAGCTTACTGTTTCTATAAATGAATATGCCGGACGACTCTGTCAGTCAAAATCAGAAACGGTGACAAAACAATATGTCTATCAAAACTGGTATCCAGTTACATCTCCAGAACTGTGCAAGTTTTTTGCTGTGATAATAGCAATGGGGATTATAAAAAAACCAGCCATTAGTGATTATTGGTCTAATGAAGGCTTTATGCAAACTCCCTGGAAAAGGCAGATGTTTACACGGGATTGTGATGGAGTACTGTACTTTTATTTTCAACGGGCCCCATTCTTTTCTCCAGGTAATTATTTGCAGGTTTTATGAGGAATTACTGTGGGGGTTTAATTTTAATATTCGCACCAGTCTTCTTTTCTTTGTAAAAGTATTGCGCTCATTTTTATATTAGTAGGCAGTGAGCGTGCAGTTATTATTTGGCTGGGCATATTCTCCTTACGTTAGGAGAAAATTCCGTATTCCCGTACTTACTATGTTTAAACGAGGGGTGGGTGTAGAACCACGACCCAGGTACGTCGAATTAACGCTATAACCAATCAAATTTATTTTGGGTAGCGCGAACGGTCAGAAAACCTTATCCAACATGACACAATAAGATGCGCATGAGCCGTATAAACATGAGTCACGAGTTGGTACGATATCATTGGCCGACGTTAGATATTAATTTTTTTGCGGCAATATTATTGCTTTAGGGCGGCCCCAGAGGGACGCCACGTGATGACTCATGGCGTGGGTTTAGTGTCGTTTTTCTATGATAAATAACTGCGTCTAGTCGTTAAGGGTCTCTTCGTCCTTAGAAAAATCAGCCGTGAAACTAAGTCATTATCGCTTGCTCAAGCTAGAGATATTCGGTAATTGGGTATGTCCATATCTTAATTAGCATCGTATTTATAGTTCGTTTTATAATAGATCTTAGCACGATAGCGTAGTTTTTTCTTCTGGGAGTTTAATTAAATTTATTAGACAGTAGTGCCATCAAATGCTATCTTAGAATAAAATTGGTAGTTGTGCATATAAAGGTTCTCTGAATAAGTAGCAGTATCTATGATTGTGTGAAACGGTTTTGCGATATTAACTGGGTGAGGATAGTGCTAAGACAACTGGTGCTCTGTAATATGAAATCTGAGGACGGTGCAAACCGCATTTTGAGTAGGATAATTTACAGTATATATATATATATATATATATATATATATATATATATATATATATATATATATATATATATATATATATATATATATATATATATATACCCTTCAAAAGAAGTTAAGGACCAGTAGGTGAAAATGACCCAAAAATAATAAAAATTATAAAAATTACATTTCATAAGCAATTTATCTGACATTGATTTTTCTCGAACGACAAACATTCAACACGTGCTGCATGGGCCACCAGCATACCGTGTGGCTAGTGTTCAGCTCAGCAAGCACGCTGAAAAAAATGCTGCTGAGACGCCAAAATGTGGGTGTTTTTAATGATGTCTGAGCATGAAAACAATACCTGCTATTCCAAAAATGCGTGATGCATGTGAGAGACTATAGTGTTGGTCTTGAGCTGTACTCACAAAATTGTCTTTATAAGCAACACAAGTGCTGCATAACCATTGCACAACAATATGCCTCAACGACGAAAGCTGAGTGTTGTGGATAAAGGAAGAGCCATTGCGTGATTGCAAGAAGGTCTTACTGTCCGAAATGTCGCTCAGAGGCTTGCATGAAAATAGTGTTGATTGTCACTGATAAGCTTGTCATTTTATATTCTGAAGTGCTGTGTTTTTATTGTTTATTTTCATTTCCCTTTGCACCCTTAATAAACATGGTCTTTAACTTCTTTTGAAGGGTATATATATATATATATATATATATATATATATATATATATATACACGAGTGTATTTGTGTATTTTTAATTACGTGTGTACTTTATTTACTTGGGTATCAATTAATTCGGTAATGTAGTTGGATGACAAGGGGTGAAATTAACATTACTGAGAGGGCGTAGGAATTTGGGTATTTACTACTTGTGTTTAATTAATAACCTCTTGTAGTCAGAGGATAAGGGTGAGATGGGATGTAATTATTCCTAGATGGTGTGTATATAATTGTGTAATTGATAAAACCTTCCTGGGTCAGTCTCTAAGAAGTGCGCCAGGGTACTATTTAGTACAGGGGATTTCCCTAAGTGAATGAATTGTTTTGACGCCTGAGGCTAGACTAGCGTAATAGATTAAGTCCGCCTGTGTCTGGGAGTTCACATACCAGACAGATAGTAAGTGGGAGCGGGGGAAGAGAGAGGTGTGGCTGTAAGTTAGTGACCCTGGATTAGGAAGTTTTGTTTATTCCTGTGCATAGTTGAGGAAGGGAAAGACGGATGATGTATTAATTGAAGATGCTATGTGTTAGAGTTGAGATTATTTTGAATCTGTTGTACATTCGGTGTTATTTCTTTGTTTACAGCATTTTCACAGCACATTGGGAGAGTTTAACCTGCCCTACAATTTACCAACGGCAAATTTGTCATCTCAGGAGCTCGAGATATCGCCAGAGGTGAAAGAACAGAGACGTTCCCATGCAGTGAAGTAAAATTCTTCAGCGGGAACGGGTTCTAAAATCAGGAGTTCTAAGCTCGCTAAAGCACATCAGATAAGCGCGTTGCCTAGTGCTTATCAGAAGGCCATAATAAAGCCTTGAATAAATTTACTGCCTTCGGCCACCACATATCGCGGTGGTATACCCGACACCTTTATCGGTATAACGGAAAAGAGATAGGGAAATCATACTTTTCCAAACAGCAACTCATCAGATCCTCAGAAGGTGACAGTAGCGTCAGAGAGTCATTGAGTCAAGATGGAGGGAAGGAGAGAAAATTAGCTGGAACAAGCAGGGTCAGATAGTATACTTAGAGGACAGCCTCTGAGCTAGTGCTGTAATAAAAGTCTACTAGTGTAGCAGTCCAGTGGTGTTAGTTAGTGGCGTTTTCATCGCCTAAAGCGATTTGAAGCTGTGTAGACATTTAGTTTAGGCATCGTCAGCAGGACAGTATAAGTTAGTAACATTAGTGTAGTCGGGAGTGGTGGCTTTACTTAGAGACCCCCACCCGGAATGGATAGTGTTATATTCAGTTAGTTGGTATGATTATTATTGTATGCAAGAGTGAAAGAGTGTATGGGAATTTATTCTTTTATTTGTCTTTCATTTGACATTGCTTTTTTTTCCCAGGGGGTGCGAACTCGCACTATTATTATTTTTACTGTGGATTGATGTTGTTGTTTAATAAACTATATATAATTTCACTGGAGTGATAGAGTTACTGTGATTTTATTTTCAACAGGCCCCATTCCTCCTTCTTTCTGTAACTATATGAGTTTGCCCCATGTTTCTTCTCTTGTAATAGGTACGTGTTTTCAGGAGGGATCACTGGGGGGAAGGGGTGGGGGGGGGGGGGGGTATCTTATCCGCCCATGTTTCTTCTCCTGGTAATATTAGTGAGTTTGGTCTTTTTTTTTTGTAGGGAATTAGTTGCGTTTTTCATAGGGATTACAGGAGAGTTTAAATTAGATTCGCACCAGTTCTTTTCGCTAGATTAACCGCGATCACGGAATCTCTTTTTCTTTGTTAAAATAATCGCGGTCATTTATTTGTATATCAGAGCGTGAGTGTTAATTGGGATGGGCAAAAATTTCTCGATGTTAAAAATCCCTACCAGTAAATTGGGGGTGGGAACTGAAGCACTACCCATGTACGTCGAACTTACGCTTAGAACGAATCAAAGTTAAGGTTGCTCACGCGGTCGCGTAATGTGACGCAATTTGTGGACGCGCGCTAGCAGTAGTAATATGAGTCATAGTTGTTTACAAATTTGATTGGCCGGGGTCAAACTTTATTGAAATGCAGCGCGATCATTGGTCTTAGACAAAGCCACGCAATGGCGTGGGCGCTGGCCTCATTTTCTTGTAATAAATAATAGAGAAATTTATTAGCGGGTCTATTGGTCTTCAGAAAATTACAGCCGTGAATTCAAGCCACGCTCGCTTGCTCTTAATAGGGAAATTCGACTGGGTAAGCCATAACTTCGAGTTCGTTTTATATAATTAATCTTAGCCCGATTTAGTGAAGTTTTCTTCGGGGGGAGTTAAATTAATTTTTAATAAACGAAAGCGCCATCAATCGCTATCTTAGAATATACTCATAGTGCGCTTATATAGTTTCTGTGAATAGTAGCTGTATCTCTGATTTGGGTACAGGCTTTTGAGCTATGAATTGTGTGGCAAGGCTTTTGAGATGTTCATGGTGTAAGGTTAAGCGCTAAGATAAACCGGCGCTCAGTAATAGGTAGAAGTTAGTTGTGACAAATGCAAATTAATTCTGTAAGTTACAAATATATATACGGGAGCGCATGTATTTCATTTCATTGAATATTTAATTCTGATAATTTACAAGTGTAGATACTCGAGCTTAGTTACGTAATTTTGCTAGCTGGCTATTTTGTTAATGTAGTGGGATGAAATGGGATAGTGAGGGGCGTATTTTATTTTTCTGAGACATGATTTCATTTTCCCTATATATATATATATATATATATATATATATATATATATATATATATATATATATATAATATATATATATATATATATATATATATATATATATATATATAAATAGTGGTGTAATTAATTTTATAGAGTTGTGGGAGCAGAGAGGGCATATATATATATATATATATATATATATATATATATATATATATATATATATATATATATATAATATATATATATATATATATATATATATATATATATATACACAGACTGCAATCAAATGATATAAAGGAGGAATATAATGTCAAAATGAACAACTATTTCGATGCTTTAGGCAAAATTGACAACGATATCACCACCAAGACAATCGATACTAAATGGGAACAACTGAGAACAGCAATGACAGAAGCAGCAGTAGCGACCACCGGATACCTAGTACATAAAAAGAAAAAATGGATGAGAGAAGATACTTGGGATAAAATACAAGAAAGGAAAACAGCAAAACTTAAACTACTAGCGGCAAGTACACATAATGCAGTTGAATCTTGCAAACTAACTTATAACTTGTTAAATAAAGAAGTGAAGACAAAAACTCGAAGAGATAAAAGACATTTCATCAATGAACTGGCCGTAGAAGCTGAAAATGCTGCAAGAACTGGTAATAGTAGGTGCCTTTATCAAATTACAAAACAACTATGTCACCAGCCTACTGCTATGGAAACACCTGTTAAAGGTAAATTAGGGAATTCAATACCAACAGAAAAAGAACAAATGAATAGATGGGCTAAGCACTTCATGGAGGTGCTAAACAGACCACCACCAACAGTAACACCTGCTTTTAATAATGAAACACCCACAACCACCTTGCCAATAACTTGCGATGAATTCACGCTGGACGAGATCAAACAAGCCGTTAAAAGATTAAAAAAAATTTAAAGCTGCTGGAGTTGACGAAATTTCAGGGGAAATGATTAAAGCAGTTAATGACAACAACCTCTTGAGAATTTTAGATATTATAAATGAAGTATGGAGAGAAGAACAACCACCACAACAATGGAAAGACAGTATTATTGTAAAGTTACCGAAGAAAGGTGATCTATCAGACTGTAATAACTGGCGTGGTATATCTCTATTATCAGTACCTGGAAAATTATTATGTTGCATGATGTTAGAAAGACTTAAATTGCATGCTGACGAAAAGATCAGAGAAGAACAAGCGGGTTTCAGGCCGAAACGATCATGTATTGATCAAATATTCACACTAAGAACAATTATAGAAGAATCAGTGGAAAGGCAATCGCCACTTATTATCACCTTCGTCGATTTTCAAAAAAGCCTTTGATAGTCTACACCGCCCATCATTGTGGAAGATACTTACAATCTATGGTTTTCCAACAAAATATGTGAATATAATCAAAGCGCTATATGACAATGCAAGATGTTGTGTTAGAACAAATAAAGGGAATACGGAATGGTTTACAGTAGAAACAGGGGTGAAACAAGGCTGTATTATGTCACCACTACTTTTTGGAATAGCTATTGATTGGGTTATGAGAAACTATACCCACAATGAACAATTGGGTATAAAATGGACAAATGGAAAGTTCCTGGGGGACCTGGATTTCGCAGATGATGTAGCATTCTTAAGTTCAACACCAAGACAATCCCTTACTTACTTACTTACTTAGTCGTTCCCCTTCTACCGTGAGGTGTAGAGGTTTGGAAGAGAGAGCGCCAGACTATCCTATCGGCTGTCTTCCTCCTGGCCTGGTTCCATTCTAGTCCTCGATCCTTCAAAGATTGTCTAATGTTGTCCTCCCAGCGGACTCTGGGTCGTCCTCGGGGTCTGGATCCTTGGCTCTTTGTTTCCCATGCTTGTCGTGGTATACGATCTTCTCCCATTCTGCAGACATGGCCAAACCATCTTAATTGGGACTGTTCTACTTGGGTCTGCAGGGGGTAGGATTTAAGGCCTTGACGTATCGTCTGGTTGCGTACCATGTCTCTTCTTGTTACTTCAACCCTCTTCCTCAGATACCTCATTTCTGAGGTTTGGATCTGGCTTTTATGGGTTGTAGTCATTGCCCATGACTCGCATCCGTATGTCAAGACTGGGACATAGGTGGAGCGGTATACAGCCATCTTCGTTTTCTTACCAACCTCTCTCTTGCTGAGGAATCCTCGATTTATGGCCTGAAAAAGTCTCCCAGCTGCTGCTTTTTGAGTGGCCAACTCTTCTTTGATGCCTCCCTTTCGGTCTATAATAGCTCCGAGGTATTTAAAGTGGTCGACCTGCTCCAGGACCTGTTCTCCCAGCTTAATCTGATGTTTTCTTTCTTCTCGTGATATCACCATGGATTTTGTTTTAGAGCTGCTTATGACCATCCCTCTCTTCTCCAGCTCTTCCTTCCAGACTTGCAGGTTGGATTGGAGATGTGCCTCTGATTTAGCAATCAGGGCAACATCATCAGCAAATGCCAGCTCCGAAATATAGACCTGTCTCATCTTCCAGTACCCCACTGAATACTTTCTTGTTCTCTCCTTACATGCCTTGATGACATCGTCCATAAGGAGTATGAAGAGGTAAGGTGATAGGATATCACCTTGTCTTACACCAGTGGTGGTCCTGAACTCTTCTGACTTATGGTTTGCTGTCCTCACATAATTTCTGCAAGACTTGTAGAAGCTCTGTATAGCATGAATCAGAGGTGCTGGAATATTCTTCCTTGCCAAACAGTCCCAAAGTTTGCTCCAGGGGACTCTGTCAAACGCCTTTTCCAGATCTATGAAACAAAGATGCATCTCACTCTTATACTCAAGGGCCTTTTCACTCAGCTGTCTGAGTGTGAAGATTAGGTCTTGAGTACTTCGGTTTGCTCGGAATCCGCACTGGACCTCATCCAATTGTGGCTCAGCTAGGCGTCGGAGTCTCTGCTCTAGGATTCTAGAGTAGATTTTACCAAGGACACTGAGAAGGGATATGCCTCTATGGTTTCCACACTGTCGATTGTCACCCTTTTTGAAAATTGGTGTTATGATGGCAATCTCCCAATCCTTTGGTATGGTCTTGTTATACCACGCTGCCTGTAAAACCCTTAAGAGTAATAGGTCGCCTGATGCTCCCATGAACTTAACCATTTCTGGTGTTATACCATCATGCCCTGCTGCTTTGCCCATCTTGATTTTCTCCAGTGCTGCCTTCAGTTCTTCCATCTTTATGTCATCTTCACCATCATTGGGTTTCTCTTCTGTGCTAGTGTTTATCATTTCTGATGCTTCACCATGCTCACCATCCAGGAGTTCTGAGAAATATTCTTTCCATCTTCCCATTACTTCCTTCGGGGCAGTAAGCAATTTGCCTTGCTTGTCCTTTATAAATTTGAGAGGGCATTGTTTTTCCTTCCTCATGTTCTTTAGGGTCTTATAGAACAATTTCTGGTTTTCTTGTGCATCTTTTTCTAGCTTTTCTCCAAATTCTTCCCAGGACTTCTGTTTTTGCTGCTAGCACTTTGTTCTTTGCTTCTGTTCTGAGTGTCACATATTTCTCTATATTTTTCCATTTGTCCTGTTGTGTTTTTAGCTCCTAAGTATTGTTTCCATGCCATTTTCTTCTCTCTTATTTTCTCTTTGACTTCCTCTGTCCACCAAGGTGTCCTCTTTCTCTTGTTCCCAAGTCGGACTTCACCGCATGCTTCTGCAGCAGCTGTCTTTATGATATCCTTGAATTTAATCCAGAGGGTTTCCAAGTCATCAGGTCGTTCTTCTGTGTTGCTCACCGCTGCAGCAATAAGCCCCTGATATCTGGTCTTAATTTCTGGCTCTCTCACTTGTAGGTCCTAATGCTCATTTCTCCTGCTCGTTTACTTGGTTTCTTGCGTGATGTTGGGCAGTTCCTAGGCTGAGCAACTCTTTCAGTTGTTCTTTTGATTGTTAGCAGGTAGTGATCACTTCCAATCTCTGGCCCCCTCCAGACTCTAGCATCTCGGACATATTTGAATGAGCTTCTCCGAACAATGGCATAGTCGATCACTGACTTCTCATTCTTTGTTGGTTCACATCTAGTGTATGCATGTATGCGCTTATGGGGGAACTTTGTGTTTGTAATGATCAGATTCTGCTCACTGCAGAATCTAAGGAGTCGCTTTCCATTGTCATTGAGAGTATCTTCTCCATATCTTCCGATAACTCCACCCCATCTAGCATGGTCATTTCCAACTCTGGCATTAAAATCTCCGAGCATGATAACTTCATCTAGGCAGTCATCCACTGTCCTTTGAAGCAGCTCGAAGAATTCCTCCTTGACCTCTGCTCTCTCATCCTCATTTGGCCCATACACTATGACCAGGTTGACTATGGTTTCTCCTTCTTTTAGTTTAACAACCATAATGCGCTCCGAGACAAAGTTCCATCCCTTGATACTATCTTTTTGATTTTGGGCCACAATGCAACCCACGCCCCCTTTAGCTCTTTCAGATATGGGTACACCACTGTAGAGCAACGTGTTGCCATCGAGATCCATGACTCCTTGTCCCTTTTTTCTTTGTTTCCGTTATAGCCAGGATTTCTAGTTTTGCTTTCCTCATCTCTTCCACCAGCTCCTCTTCCTTCCCATTTATACTTCTTGTGTTCCAAGTTCCATAAGTCGTAGTCCGTAGTCCGTTCCAGTTCGTCGCCTTTAGAATCGTCCGGTTTTCTCTCTTGTAGTTCGCGTAATCATGATTTAAAGCAAACAGGTGATTGGCCTGTTGTGCCTTTGCATGGTGGAGGGGCTGCCTCCTTACGGCCTCCATGCATGAACTTTTCTAACGAGACCTTTGATATCATCTTGAACGGGGAAAAACTACAGAAAGTTGAAAGTTTCAATTATTTAGGCAGTAAAATGACTCAGGATGGTGACACAACAAGAGAAATCCATACTAGAATTGCTTTGGCAGCTAGCGCCTTCAATAGATTATCTAACATTTGGAAATTACGTCATTGAGTATACATACCAAGCTTCGTCTCTTTAATTCAAATGTTATCTCAGTGTTAACATACGGCTGTGAGAGTTGGAAAATAACAAAATCATTGGAGCTGAATACGTTCGAGAACAAATGTCTTAGAAAACTCATGAACATCAGTTGGAAAGAATTCAAGACTAATCGACAAATAAGAGAAGAATCTAGGCAGAAATATGTCTCCGACTATATAAGGAAAAGACGATGGTCATATATCGGTCATGTCCTACGAATGCAAAACAACAGAATACCACTACAGGCGCTCATTTGGGTTCCTGAGGGTAAGAGGAAAAAAAGGAAGACCAAAAGAAACACTCAGAAGAACAATAATAAGAGAAGGAAGAACGTTGGGCCTAAATAATGTGCAAGAGCTAAGAGGAGTGGCGTCACAACGAACAACCTGGAGAGCACTGGTTTCTGCCTTATGCACCGTGTTTGGTGCTTAAAGAATTTATTATTATTATTATTATTATTCTTATTATTATTATAATAATATATATATATATATATATATATATATATATATATATATATATATATATATATATATATATATATATATATATATATATATATCTATATATATATATATATGTATATATATATATATATATATATATATATATATATATATATATATATATATATATATATATATATATATATATATATATATATATATATATATATATATATATATATATATATATATATATATATATATATATATATATATATATATACACATATAGACAACCTTGCTTGATTATAATAATTGCAGTGTAAACTATTATAGCGTATTGTGTGTACGATTATTTTATTGGGCAATTACTCATGTGTACGTTATTTTATTTGTGCCTTGAAGTGTTGTGTAATCAAGAGGGATGCAATTAATTTTTCGGAACTGGAATTTAATGATTCCTAGAGTAGTTCTAATTTTATTTTGTGTTAATCAACGAATCATCAAGGGTCAGTGTAGAAGTAGCCCAAAGTATTACGGACAGAAGGGTTCCCCTCAAGTTTGAATTGTTGTGACTCAGGGCAAGCCTAGGTGTAACAAAAGATTTAGGTCAGCCGGTCTGGGAGTTGATTACCAGACCGAGGTTTACGTCGAAATGGGATAGAGAGGGGACTGCGGGGTAGTTTGACCCGGGGTTAGGTAATATTTATGTATCGCTGGTGCGGGAATCGAGCAGGGGAGCTGCATTGATTTAAAGGGAGAAGAGAGTTAGGGTTAGAGATGTGTAACTTTTGACGTGTTATATGGCTGTTGTTGTTGTTTGTTCCACAGCGAGTTTTCACGGCACGTAGGAGGGGTAACCTGCCTATGTCCTTTACAACAGCAAGTTGTCATCTCAGGAGCAGAGGGCTCGAGATATCACCAGAGGCGAAATAAATACCATACGGTCCCAGGTAGCGAAGACAATCTTCAGCTGGGAACAGGATTTTCCTTAAAATCCATAGCTCTTAGCTCATTATACCATTCCAACAACGGCGCATGGCCGGGAGATTGGTTTAAATTTTATACAGCCATAATAATGCTGTTTTACCCTAAACCTTGAGCGAGTTAACGGGGCAAGTAAGAAGTTGTTTAGCAGCAGTGAAGCTTCTACAATTGATTCAAGTAACTCGTGCTTGATACCCAAGTCATCAGTGCAGTAGTCAGAAACAGGAGACAGGGTTAACATTCCTGGTTCTGAATGTTAACGAGAGAAGGGGGTGTAATGGAGATGCCACATCAGCAGACATCGAGAGTGTCAGAGCGACACTGAAGCAAGGTGAAGAGGAGAGGGAGAAAATAGCCGGGACCAGTAGGGTCTTATATTATCCTTAGAGGTTAGCCTCTGAGCCATAGATGTAATCAAAGTCTACTAGCGTAGCAGTCCAGTGGTGTATTTTAGTGGCGTGTGTATCGCCTAAAGAGCTTGGAAGCTGTGTAGACAGTCGTGTAGGCAGCGTTAACAGAGCAGTGACAGTAGAAATATTATTGTAGTAAGGAGTGGTGGCTAAAGTGATGCCCTGTTAAGTCATATTCTATGCTAGAGTTAGGTGTTAAGGATTTTTGTGTACGGTCCTGAAGTTTGTTGGTAAGTAGGTTAAGGTCATGAGATACATGACGTGTATATACATGTGTGTGGATAGAGAAAGGAGTAACTCTGTTTAGAGTGTATTTTTATTAAAGTATGCAAGCGTGGAATGTGACATTTAAAAGTTCACTGTTAGAAGCACGTAGAGTATGGTTGAAGAATACTCAGTGGTGTTCATGTGTGAAGTGAGGTTTACAGGACATGAGAAAAGCGTGCGAAGTGAATGAAGTTAGCATACGTGTCAGAGAAGAATACTGAGTTGTTAAAGGGGAGTCTGTGGCCATCCGTCGTAGGAGACGGTCAGCGTTTTCTAGAGTATGTGAATAGTGTATGTGATTTTCATTATAATATATTGAATGTGACGCGATGATGTACCGCGTAAGGTGTATTTACAAGGCCTTTATATAATATTATTTATGAGCGCGTTGTGGGTTTCCCGCGCTGTAAAGTTCAGGAGGAACTAGTATGCCTGGTGATTAGACCAGAGGTATAGATATATGTGCGAGGAGTGAATGCCGCACTTTGGATTAAAAGACACGTCGTTTTCCCGTGTCAGAAGGAGGTCTATCGTAAGACTATTATATGCTATTATTTCATTCGCGTATGTACTGTCTTGAGTGTCAGTCCAAGTTATATTCCATTATAACATTACAGAGGTAACATTTTCCATAGTTAACATTTGGTGGTTATATTGATAGTTAGTACCACATAGAAAAAGCAATTGCTACAGTGGTGGTTTCCAGTGATTTAGGGGGCTCAATTTTCTGAACCCAGGACTATTGCGGAGAATCAATCAACCCGCCCCGGAATCTTGAAGTACTGTAAAACTTCAGAAATTCGTTGGACGGTAAATGAAGTGTTTTGACACTAGTGAAATTCATCTAAAAGATTTGTCAATAGTCATAATATGCTCACAACAGATATCAACATCACTACATCTGATTTCTATTATGGAGTCAAGGTAATTGAGTAATAAAAGACAGATAGTAATTTCTACATACAGCTGGACATTACGGTCCTGAGTCAAGCCAGAAAAGTAAACACGAAGTGCGTGAACTTTCTGCCAATCAGCGTACAACGGTCAGGTTGTGACCCAATTTACAAGGCTCAGCGGGTCCTGTTTACTGCAGACATCGGTACGGTGTGTGCAAGGTCAACTTTGCTTATGTGTGTACCCTGACAAGTCATCATCGGAATCTGCATGAAGTAGCCTGCTTTTTTTCAACGTTCAAGTGTTTGACGGGGGTGTACTGGCCCGTTGAAACTTATCAGAGGATCTTGTTTGTACTTCACGTGTGTTGTGCTGTGCTGTCATTTTCATCGTCAAGCCATCGGAAAGAAGTGAAGTGTACAACACATCTGGAACATCGGTCTACAGTCAAGATCAACGAACCATATGTATTAAAGATAGTATTATTTCTTATTAATTTGTATTAGAAATTGTGTGATTAGTGTATTGTTGTGCGTAGTAATTTGTCTTTTTTTTCTTTTTCGTTGTGCGGTAATTTGTCCTGTTCTGTTTTGTTTCGTTGATACTCATCAGTAGTTTTCGTATAACTGACTTTTTCTACTGTGTTGTGTGTTCTCGTGCATGTGTGTTAAATTCTGATTGTTTGTTTCTGCTGTGTATATTACTTGGTGCTGTATAAATTATATATTAAGATTAATATTATAGATTAATTATCTAGCCTAATTACAACCGTAAGAGTTTTGCTGTTTAAGTTTAATATTAGTCTAGTAGTTTTATTATAAATATAAATAATATATTAGTTTTATTTGTTTATTAATCGTAAAGCTTATTTGTTAGGTCGTTTCTATCATCTGTTACAGTTTATTGATTTATTATATTGGACTCTTTGTTAAGCCTTCGTAATTATTCAGTGTTATACTACTATTAGTACTATTCTTCTGTCATCTGATAGAGACTAAAGAAGCTTATATTTATTTATTTTTTTCCTTTCATTCTTACATTATTTTTAAGTATTGACTTAGATTTTATGGGTATTTATTTCTTGTAAGTTTGTATTAGTATTAGTGTTAATCTACATCATATTTAAGTGGTTCTAAATGTGGTTATTAGTTTAATGTTTATGGCAATATTTTTGAGTAGTTATTTACATTGTTTTGTATCTTGTACAGAATCTGCGCGAGTTGAACATCAGTGGGACAAGCTTGCTGTAGTGCCATAGCAACACAGATATCCTTCAGCTGTAGATCTGCATTATCTTGATGGAACCATAGACTGTAATCAAGACATACTTAAGATAAGTCACAGTTTATGCCATTGTTGCACTTCTTTGTTCAGATACCATTCTACTGACATTCCTGATGGTCATTCATTTGTATTCGTTGTTATGTTAGCGTTTTATATTTGTGTTACTTGGTTATATATTATTAATACTTTGTTCTTCATTAGAAGGAATTGGTATTAATCTATTCTGTAGGTTTGTTTGTTTTTTTTGTAAAATTAATTAATTAATTCCAGAGTCTTGGAGAGATTTGGGGTCTAGTGCCCATGGAATTCTTTGACATTTATTGGTGTTAGCTGTTATAGTTTGGTTTGTGTAATCATTGTTACATAATTTAGTCTCTTTTGTCATGTTTACTTGTAGTTTTCTTGCGTTAATTTTCTACTATCGTGTAAATAAGTTTATTTCACAGCTCTATTGTTGTCGTTTGTATTGCGGGTGTTTATTATCCCCACCTGTCGGTTGTTGTTCGTTTGTTTATAGTTGTTATGTCAGCGGTGTACTTCATTATTATCATCATTCACTGTGTTTTGCTCCTGGTTATTAGTTACAAATAGTTTGTATGATTGCTGTGTTGGAATCTGAGAATTGTAGATATGATGGTCAAAGTATATTGAGGATTAGTGTGTTCAGCTACACATGTCTTAGTCTAGACATAGGTGGATCTGATTATTATAAGTGACTGATTTTAGGGTTACTTGTGTGTATTATCTTTAGAATTATTGGTGATTTGTTACTGTGTTATTGTAGTACCTATGTAGAGGTATATTAATACTGATAATTTAGTATTGTAGTGAATATACTTTCTTATTTGGAATCTAGTCTGTAAATCTATAATCATGGCAGACTGTTCGAGAACAGTTAGAAACAGAAAGAGAAGAATAGCCTTAAGAGACTTTATTTTGGCTATCAGAGATTGTGAGTCTTACGAATTGTTTAACACTATGGTAAAAGTGGATGATAAATACAAGCCACAGAGAGCAAAGGTATATCTCATAGAGATTAAGGAAATAAGAGAAGTTACAACTGGAATTGCATTACCATTATTGGATGATAGCAAGAGACCAAAACTGAATTTAAAGAGGAAAGCTAATATAGCAGATGATATGGTGAAAACTGAAACTAGGAATGTTTCTGTTCAAGGTGAGAAGAAAGAAGTCACTGTACAAACAGATAATTGTTGTGAAGACTGTTTAGTCTCAGTTGGGAAAATGTCCAAACTGAATGTGGATGAACCACAAAAGATTATCATCAATGATGAGTCAGTTAGGAGTAAAACTAACTTATATTCTATGGAAGGAAGATCAATAAGTGTTAGTAAGAATGCAATGTCTACAAAAGCCTATGAGACAATGACAAGTCCAGTGCATGATGAAACATACCATGCACCTCAAGAAGTGTTGTTACTAAAAATGGGTTTTTGGTGTGACAAAGATCAGTTAAAGATAGACAAATTGATTCAAGAAGAGGGAACTTTCGATGAAAGGTGTACAATATTAGAAGGAAGATTCAAGACTGTTGAGCAGTTATTAGAAAAGGAATACAAAGATGATGTTCAAAGATTAAATGATGAATTTAAGGTGGATAGGAACAGGATATTAACTGAGTGTAAGGGTAATACTCGAGTTAAAGAGGAACATTGCAGGGTCCTGTCATCTCGGTGGAAGGAGAAAGGTAATGCTTTAGAAGAGAGTTACTTTGCTACATACACAGCCACACAAGATAGAGAGATCGCTGAGTAGTATTTATCATCCTATGTCCAATGGGATGGTGGAACGTCTGAATAGAACTCTGAAAAACCTACTAGGTAAGATAACAGAAGATCATCCTCAGGATTGGGATAGGGTTTTACCCGCGGCTCTCTTTGCATATAGAGAGGTCGCCAACGAACATACAGGATTTTCTCCCTTTGAACTTGTCTTTGGCGCGAAACCGCGAGATCCTATGTCCTTACTTCATGATCTTATAACCGCTGATAATATTGTCGATGACACAAAATCCTCTTATGAATATGTCATCGCACTTAGACACAAGATTATTGAAGCATGCAAATTGGCAACTGCTTCTTCTGAATTTGCGAAACAGAAGGCAAGAGAATTTGCCAATAAAAAGAGATGCTTGCGTCAACTTTGTCCAGGTGACAAAGCATTTGTCTTGCTACCTTGTAGGGAAAATAGACTTCTTATTTCTTGGAAAGGTCCGTACGATATAATATCAAAAGTTTCCAACGTTGACTATATCGTCGATATTGACGGGAAGCGTAAAACCTTCCACATCAACATCTTCTTCTTCGATCCTTAACCACCGACCGTCAAAGCAGTCAGTGGCCATCACGCCTAGTGGCGTCTTGTAGGGCAACAACAAATTGATTCCACTTTGCACGGTCGGTGGCCATCCTTCGTACAGTGCCCCAACTCTGGTTCATTCTTTGCATCTCAGCCTCCACAGTCCTCCGCCAAGTTGTTTTTGGTCGGCCTCTCTTTCGCTTTCCTTCAGGGGTCCAAAGCATAGCTGTTCTTGTGATGGCATCGGGGTCTCTTCTGAGGACATGACCAACCCAGCTCCAGCGTCTGCCAGCTATGATGGTGTGCATGTCCTCTTGCTTGCTACGAGTAAGCAGATCTTGGTTGGTGATGGTATTCGGCCAAAAGATTCGGTGAATTTTTCTTAGGCATGTTGTGTGAAAAGAGGACAATTTTGACATTTCCTTCTCTGTGACTCTCCAGCATTCCGCACCATAGAGAAGCACAGAAAGCACGCAACTCTGGTATAATCTTAATTTTGTGCTTGTGCTGTATTGGGAGGACTTCCAGATGTTATTTAGGCTAAAGAAGGCTGCTCTTGCCTTATTCATTCTGATGTTGATGTCTTTGCCTGCCCCACCGTCTGGTGTTACTATGCTTCCTAGGTATGTGAAGGTATCTGTCTGTACCAGTTGCTGCTGATTCCTTACTGATATGGGCTCAGGGTTGCTCACATTGAGCGTCATGACCTCAGACTTCTTTAAATTGATGTTCAAGCCCACCTGCTGGCTAAATTTATTAAGTCTATCCGTTTTTTCCTGGATGTGTTGATGTGAATGTGCCAGCAGTGCAATGTCATCTGCATATTCCAGATCTTCCAATGTTGAAAATGTAGTCCATCTTATTCCTCTTGGACTGCCCTCTGTTGTCTGGCGCATCACCCAGTCTATGACTGTTAAAAATAGAGTGGTTGATAAGGGGCATCCCTGTCGTACTCCTGTCTTCACCTCGAAGGTTAGGTTGCCTGCCCAACACTACACGTAAAGTTGGCATAGAGGCTTTTTATGATTGACACTATGCAGCTTGGAATTCCATAAGCCCTCAGTATTTTCCATAAACTGTCCCTATGTATGCTGTCAAAAGCCTTTTCAAAATCAACAAAATTTATGTAAAGCTGTCTTTGCCATTCTGAGCACTGCTCTATAATGTTCCTGAGAGTGAATATATGGTCTACACATCTTCTGTTCTTTCTAAATCCTGCTTGTTCTTTCCTCAGTTTGTAGTCTACTGCCTTTGAAATTCTCTGTATAATTATCCTGCCTAGTATTTTGCTGGGAACTGAGAGAAGAGTGATTCCTCTCCAATTATTGCAGTCTGAAAGATCTCCCTTCTTGGGCAATTTGACAATTATTCCTTTGTTCCACTCTGATGGTGTTGTCCCCGTTTTCCACACTTGTGCAAATAGTGGTTCTAATAGTTCTGCTGCTAGCTCAGGGTCTGTCTTAAATAGCTCTGCATTTAAGTTATCATGGCCCGGAGCTTTACCGTTCTTTAACCCTTTGATTGCTGTGATGATTTCTTCTTTTCGTGGAATGTCTGTATTTACATCTAGATCGTTTTCAGCCTCAGGAACATTCAATTGTGTCTCTGGTATTTCCTTGTTCAGAGTTTCTCTGAAGTGCTCTGCCCATCTTGTTTCCTGTCCCTCTGCTGTCTTGATGAGATTTCCTTGCTTATCTCTTACTAATGTAATATTGTTTGCACCTTGTTTTCCGCTGATGAATTTAGTTATTTTGTATACTGTGCTTTGTTCATTTCTCAGTGCTGCCTCTTCTGCCTGTTTTGCAAGATCGTCTAGGAAATTCCTTTTGTTGGCTCGGGTTTGGCGTTTAACTTCCCTGTCCAGTTGACTGTACTGTTCGCTATATAGTTGCTTTAACCTGGGGGACTTCGCTTCTGTTTTCTTTCTTTTCATTTCCTTTCTCATCTTTATGGTGTTTAGTGTTTCTGGTGTTATCCAGTCTTGCTTCTTCCTTTCCTGGAATCCTAAGCATGATTTGCTACTTTCCTTATATATTGTTGAAATGGTGTTAAAATTCTGGTCTATATCATCAGTCAATGTCTTTTCCTGGCTTTTGGCAAATTGATATCGTTTCTTAATGTCGGCCGCAAAAGCTTTTCTGGTAAGGGGGTCCTTCAATTTGCTGATGTCAAACCTTTTCTGTGTAGTTACAGTTGGTCCAGCCCTTCTTAGTTTCACTTTCATTTTTGCAACTACTAAATGGTGATCGCTTCCCACATCTGCACCTCTTCTTACCATCACATCTTGTAATGCATGTCTCCATCTACCGTTAACCATATTGTGGTCTATCTGGTTTCTGTCCCGACCATTTGGGGATTCCCATGTTAACTTGTGAATTTCCTTATGTGGGAAAAGTGTTCCTCCAATGACAAGGTTGTTAATGCTACAGAAACTTATTAGCTTATCCCCATTTTCGTTTGCTATTCCGCTGCCGCATTTCCCCATTGTTCTTTCATTATATGTATTGTGTGTACCAACTTTCGCATTGAGGTCTCCCATTACTATAACAAGATCATATCTAGGTGTGTCCTCCATTTCTTTCTGCAGTTGTTGACAGAATTCATCCTTGACCTCCTCATCGCTATCATTCGTTGGTGCGTAGCATTGTATTATTGTAGTGTTGGTGAATCTCCCTCTCAATCTCAATCGTATCAGTCTGTTGTTGATGGGTTTCCATTCCAGTAATGTCCTTTCTATCCCTTTCTGTAGAATAATGGCTACGCCTTCACTGTGCTGTCCATCCTCTCTTCCAGAGTAAAGTACTGTTTCTCCTGTTGCTGTTTTAACTTTTCCTGCCCCTGTCCATCTGCTCTCGCTTATCCCCAGGATGTGTAACCTATAGTTTCTCATTTCTGCCGTGACCTGTCTTAGTTTACCACATCAACATGCTCACGGAATTCCATGAACGTCCGGATTATTTACAACCTGTTTTCCAGGCAACGGACGATTTTCCAGTCCAACATGGACAGTACTCATCTCTGTCAGTAATACAGGATGAGGAAACGAGTTTCTCGGATGTAAATCTACCTTTTCCAATGATTCCTCTTCACTCTAATGAATCATGGAAAGATGTTGCAATTTCTCCCGAATTATCTCCAGGAGAGCAGAAACAAGTTTCTACTATGTTAGAACAATTTCAGGATGTCCTTACTGACATTCCTGGTCAAACTGATGTCATTCAACATGACATTATTCTTACTGACCATAGTCCTATAAGAGTCAGACCGTATCCTATCCCGATACATTTTCAAGCACAGGTAGAGAAAGAGTTGGATGAGATGATAGAGTTAAAAATTATTGAACCATCCACATCAGCATATTCTTCGCCGATGGTTATTGTACGAAAAAAAGACAATAACATACGTCTTTGCGTGGATTATCGCAAATTGAACCAAGTGACGAAATTTGATGCTGAACCTATGCCTTTACTAGAAGAGCTACTTACGAGACTATCGAATTCTCATTTCTTTACTAAACTCGATTTGTCTAAGGGATATTGGCAAGTTCCATTATCCGAACACGCCAAACCGTTTACTGCTTTTTCGACGCCTAGGGGTCTATTCCAATGGAATTTCATGCCTTTCGGTCTTATGAACGCCCCTGCAACATTCGTACGCATGATGCGTCGAATCCTATCTCATCGCTCAGATGTCATTGCGTATCTTGATGACATCTGTCTTTTCAGTGATACTTGGAACGATCACTATAATGGGATAAATGAACTATTGTCTATCTTACGCGAGCATAACCTGACAGCGAAACCATCGAAAGCATGTATTGGTTTTAGCGAAATATCTTTCTTAGGACACCGTGTTGGTCATGGGTTCCTAAAAACAGAAGACCATAATACAAGTAAGATACTTAACATTTCTATTCCTAAGACTAAAAAGCAAGTGCGAAGTCTCTTAGGTCTAATACAATTTTATGGACGATTCATTCCGAATCTGTCCTCCATTATGTCACCTCTTTCTTCCTTGCTAAAGAAAGGGTCTCCTAATGTAGTCCATTGGACTCAAGAATGTCAATCCTCTTTGGATAAGGTTAAAACTATGTTTTCTACTTCACCTATCCTAGTATTGCCTTCTAAGGATAAGACATTTATTCTTCGTAGTGACGCTTCATCCACCGGGATTGGAGCAGCACTAATGCAAGAGTACTCTGGAACTCTGCATCCTGTGATGTATATTTCTCGGAAATTAAATGCCGCAGAGAAGAATTACTCGGTCCTAGACCGTGAATTATTGGCTATGGTTTGGTCAATCCTTAAACTGCAAAGATTTCTTCTTGGCGCGCATTTCATTGTGGAAACTGACCAGAAAGCTCTTACGGCTATTCAGAGTAAAAATCTGAAGAGCGCGAGATCAACGCGATACGCGATTGCTCTGCAGCCATTTCATTTTTCGGTGCGAGCTATCCGTGGGTCAGAAAATGTGATGGCAGATATTTTGTCTAGATGCCCACATGATTCATAACTGTTATACAACTTTGATACAGTTGTTCCTATGTTGAAATGTGTACACATATGTAATATCATATATTGATTGTAACACTACTTAGCGGTTCATTGATATTTATTCACCGCTGATCTTTCAATGTTTTTTTCGTCTTTGATGATCATGATGTTAAGATATCTTAGATGAAATTTATGTATAAACTAATGTAGAAATTGTGTCATTGCTAATATTGTAGTATGCGTTGGTGACACCTCTCTGGAAATATTTATACTTAGAGAAGTACTTTCTCTAAGGTCATAAAACTTATGCTTATCATCTGCGCATTGTTATTGGTGCGTTGTGAGCCTATTGTATGTTGCTCCTAGATGTATTTCCAAAAAAAAAATGTACCATTTTTTTTCCCGAGGGGTGTGGTAATCTGTTGCGTGCATATTTTGACGCACATATTACAAAAATCGATATGGCTATTTAATATGGAAAAGATATAGACATTCATTCATTTGTGTATGAAAATGCTGTCTATGGTAAAGCTAGATAAGTCATGATTGATTTACACTTTTGATTATAGGAGTAATCGTTCTTGATATTGATTCGGCGCATGGATATGACACCCATGTCCGTACTTATTTGTTAGGGCCAGAAAATATATTAATTTGCTTATTATGTTTATGGCCTGAATTCATATGTATTACATATTATTAGTACAAGTAGAATCAGTCCTATATTGTATATTTTTGATGGGTAGGCAGGACTATATTCTTGTTATGCCGCTCTAGCGGAAGTATGAGTTGTCTTGACAAGTCGTGATGAGTTCCGAAGTACCGTTTACAATGGCGGTTACGCATTTCCAAGGGCTGGTATATTCTTAAGTAAAAATGATTGATGAAGTGGTTTTTCTTCTGTAGGAGATTGTGTCTCTACTAGAGTTTGTGTTAGAGACTCTCCTAATGTACGGTACCATGTATGATTCGGACTCCAGGTAATTCCAGACCCTATTTTTGATGATCTCACGTCGGTTAGACCTAGCTGGAATATTATGCTTCGCAACGCTAGGGTCGTGTTTGTATCGACAAAGATGACGGGCTTCCATACAACAATTATGTCTACGTGAAGTAACTGGATTACTGTAGAACTGTATGGAGAAACTTTAGGAAATCATTCATATGTATTTCGAATTAACTTTGGCTTATATATATATACCCTCCTGTGAGCGAGTGAGCGACAACTCAGGAAGGCGGCCATGTTACATTCCTGTCATCGTGTTTTTGAATCACTGTCCAAAGAACGGGGCATGTATCTTACTATTCGGACAGTGGCAAGGAGATCTCAATTTTGATAGAAACCCCTTCCAAGGTTTCATAATATGATATAAACTGTGAACATAAAGCAACTTTAGTTACTTACCGATCCGCCTTCACTGACGCGCTTAGTCAGATAGGGGATGCGGCCATTATGTATCATGACATTGGAAACTATTGATGTACTACCTATTATTTATGAATGTGTCATGACATGGGATCTACTATGTATGCCTGCAAATTGATGTGTCAACATACCCATGATTTACTCGTTATGTCCCAGTGTGTGCGTCTAAATAAACTGTGTAAACAAAGATTCCAGCAGTCTGCATTGGTGCCTTGTAGACACAAGTGAATGAGTGCTTAGATTGGTCAGAACACGAACAGTACACCATTCGCGTTAATCACACTCTACACTTCTACTCCATATATACACCATCCTGCGTCGGTTGAAGTGACCAAGTTTAGGGCCTGCTTCCCCTGGAGCCTTAGAGGGAAACTACTGCTTACAGCTGCCTTTGCCTTCCCTAACTCAGGACTAGGGTGAGTTACCCATTTACAGCTGGGTAGACTGGAGCATGCCTGATCTCAGTAACACCATACACCACAATTTACACAGATGGTTTACAGAAAGAACTTTACAAGTAGCACCCAGGTTTTTGCCATAGGGTAGGCAATTTAACACTAAATGTGTGGACCATGGTTTTTTGGGACCATAGCCAATGTCTACTCACGGACAAACTTCTATTAACAGCAACATGAAGTCTCCTTCACTAAGTGTTCCCAACACATTAAAAAATGATGGTAGCAATACATGCACTCCCATACCTCACACCGTCCAATAACACCTATCCATAAAGTCCAGTATCAGTTGTCAAATAGTTAACTTATTGATCAATAGTAATAATGCAAAGTATTATTGAACATACACATTTTTTACAGCGTAAATAGATGAAATTAGGCAGACAATCATATTATTAATGTGAATGAATGCATCATCATACCCGAAAAGATTAAAGTCATGTGTACATCTTGAGTACTTGTAATAAAAAGTATATTGTGGTGTCAATTAAAAAAAAATTAATTCCTTTCATGACGAAGTTGTGTGTCCAATCAGGTAAGAATACGCTGATGTATGGTGTGGCGTTCTCCAACTTGCGCAAGCTGTGGCGTTCTCCAACTTGCGCTTATGTTTAATTATTTAATTCATGGAAGAGTAAACATATTAGCAGTAACCAAGTGGTCATACGAGAGTCCTTAAACTTGCTACATACACAGCCACACAAGAATTGAAGAAACGTCCAGCTTATTCACATCACGAACATGTTTATTACAAATAAAACGTATGCTCCAATGAAGTATTACTTGTAAGACCTCTGTCACTACACATCTCTAACTCCCCTGGCATAGTGTAAATGCAGATACTAGCATATAACAGTCTGTCCGTAAATGTCGAGATCCAGTCCTGTAATCAGCTGTATCTATGAACATACGAATGTATAAGAACAGGAACATCGCCCGTCTTCAGTCTGCAAACATCACTATATCATTTCTATCCACTCATCTACCTATCCTGTGAATGAATCAGGCACTCTGTCATTCCAGGATGACAAGACTAACTTCAGAATATATATATATATCAAACACACTGACATCTGAAATATCTCAGAGCGATTTACACATGCCTCCTCACTCTTCCAAGACACACAGCCCAATGCCCCGTGAACCCTATGCTATCATCTCGCCTCCTTTTGACCTCTCTTGCACACTAATTCGTGACGTCGTATCCGCCGCAATGCGACAGATCGTAATAAAACCTTGTGGACGAAGCTATTTAATAGCTAGATATAAGAACATAAATAACTGCATATAATATGTACGTCACATATGGTATAGATTGCAAACTTGTTGTGAGGGAGAACCATTAAAATGTTCAATTATATAATTAGTGTGAGTGTAGTAATGACTTATGTCAATCACAGAATCTCATCAAGCTAATGAAAACTAATCAACAGCTAATTAAAGCACTGTATGTAAAGCAACAATGTTATACTATCATCCGTACTACTGGAATAATACCCAACTAAAGTCCAGCGAAAATATTTATAATCGCGCACAAAATTCATGTCCGTGATTATCCTCCATATTATCGTGTAGGTTCCTTTATGAATTGAAGTTAAGCACCACTGTTCAATGTCCAACCTGATACAGATAAATTATCGCACGTTAGGATTTATTTAGTTATGTCCTTTGTCCATGAAAGGCATTCTTGAGTTAAGTCCCTTAAATTTCGTACACTGTTCAGAAACTGGAATAGATCAAATTGTGCATCCAAATGACACATTATTCTTAGTCGATCAATTAATGCGTGTTTTATGCACATAAACTGTGTATGGAAACAGTCAGTAAGGTTCAAGACATCCATGTGATGAGCTGAGTAAAAATAGTTATATCTTGAAATTGACGATCTGAGGATTCATCATCATCATGTGCTGAGAGATCATGGTCAATAAATGTAAGCACTGTCAAGAGAGTTACTGAGCGATTTCCTTCACTTTTTGATGAAACAGTATTATAGATTTCAGTCTTGGTGTTCATCACAGGGTATGTTTATATATCCGCTTTATGTAGCAGTCATATGTCATTAGATTCATGCAAGAATAAGCATCGTCAGCAAAATATGTGCATATATGGTACACTATCTATAGGTCAACTTGCGGAGAAGTAAGTTGATAAGTTTGCTGTAACTTCACATCAGACTTGCATTTGCAGTGTTGTTAGCTGACAGTGGGTCTTTCACACACCGTGATAACACATCCGCAACGACGTTCTGACTGCTTTTGATGGCACGAATGCCATATTCATAGGGCTGGAGAGCGAGTGCTGCTCTGGCTGCTTTCTCAACACGAAATTTCGCAGCTTTAAGATAGAATAAGGCATGTTGGTCTGTCTCCAAGACGAATTTTGTGCCAATAAGCATTGCAATTTTGCAGAACCATACACCACCACGAGTAATTCTCGCTTGACGATGGGGTATTTTTTTTTCTGTTGGTGTCAATTTAAGACTGACATACATAATTGGATGAAGACAATCATCGATTTCCTGCAAAAGGGTGCCGTCGATCACCGAACCAGAGGCGTCGGCCCTAAGGGTGAAAGGAAGTCTAGTATCAGGCAATCATAGAATTGGGGATTTAGAAAATTGAGATTTTAATAAATTTAATGAATCATTGCATGAATGAGTCAAAACAATCTTATTTGGAGAGTTCTTTCTTAATAACGAAGACAGAACTGAAGTAATTCCTGAAACATTAGGTAAGAACCTTCTGTAGAATCCATCAAGACCTAAATAACTGCGAACCTGTTTTTTTTTTTTTTTTTGTCTTAGGAATTTCTAGATTAAAGATCCTGGAGATAGTAGAATCTTCAGGCTTAAGAAAACCGCCTCCCACTTTGTGACCAAGAAAGACAATTTCAGTGAATCCTATTTGAGTTTTAGAAGGTCTCGCAGTAAGATGATGGAGACAAAGAGAAGTCAATAAAGACTGAATTCCAAGAACATGTTCTTCCCAAGATTCATGGAAAAGGCAAATATCATCAATGTAAGTGATGATGTCATCACGACTAGAGGACATTTTTCCCCATCATACGAACAAAAGTCGCAGGAGCTTTGACGAGACCGAAAGACATAATAAATGGAACAATCCCAAAGGTGTAGCAAAGCTGTATAAGATTTGGCTCTGTCCGACAGAGGGACTTGCCAATATCCTTTAAATAAATCAAATTTACTGAAAAAGGTTGCTATAGATAGTTTATCCAACAAAGAATCTAACAAAGGTACAGCATAGAAAATAGTGTTTAAGTTTGCAACAGCCAAATCATAGTCCCATTTTGTGAGCATTCTTCATAACAATGACCATTAAAATGTGTAACACTATTAGCCTCATCAAAAGTAAAGATGGGAAACAAGACCTCCTGTACATGAACAGTGGGAAGAATACATTCACGTCCCTGTATATGAACAAGTATGAAGTTATTATGTTCTGCAAGTGGTGTAACATGACTAGCACCTGAAGAAAGAAACAATATTGTTAATGCCGCCACACTAACCAATGCCAGTACATACCACATGAAATCAAGGTATGTTAGCATCTGAAAGAAAAAATGTGAAGTAATGTGAATATCCTTGAAGTTCTTAAATGAAAAGGAAGAACCATGTAGTAAAAAGACAATGGAAAGAAGGAAAATAAGCAGCCAAATATACAGATTTGACTGCAAAGTATATGACCAAAGTGAACTTGACACCTGATCAATATCCTCATCATCAATGCTAGGTATCACATCATCACAGATGGATGTGGTGGGACCCACATCAGCAGCATCCAGTGATTCACTCCAGTCAAAATAGTCATCTGATGATTCCTCATTAGTTTGGAGATCATCAAGGGACTCCTCAATGATGGGAGGAAGAAATTTTGTATTATCAACATCACCATATCTCAAAAATGTGTTACTCTGATGCTGATCATGTGACTGTGCATGCATCTGTTTAAGAGCATGTGCTCTGGTAGTATCAACCCTGGCAGTATACACATGTTGTTGTTCCCATGTTAAAATATCATCATTAGTGGATTCATGAAGCCCAGGGAATTCCCTAAAATTATCATAGCAACTGGTTTTGACAAAAGACACACTAGAGTCTTTCCTGTAAAATAAGGGTTATCTAAAAATACTTCTGCAGTTGGATAATATTCAGCTGTGCCCCCGAATGTGATGCACTAGACTTCTTTGCCTGTGTAATCCGCAGGGTCCACTAATGATCTTCGAACCCTCACAGCGGCGGATCCAGTGTCGCTGAGCACCGAAACAAGTTCGTTGTTTACAAAACCGTTATCAAACACCACTGATCCTGTCCCATTATAAGAGGACGTGACTGGTAAAGGGTGGCCACACAGGAGCCTAGGAACTCCCTCTAGCTGAAACAAAGAATTACATTCAGAACAATTAGTACTATTTGATAAGTCCACACTACATGCATTTGCTTGAGAAGCAGCTGTTGCAGGCTATTTCTCCACTTCCAGTCCAAGGGAATTAATTGTTAAGTCTAGAACAAACAAGCCGGATTTTGGTTGTCCCGCTTGGACAACGGTCTGTTCCGCTGGTTAATTATTTAAAAAAATATTATCTATTGTTGGCTCGTATGTACGAGAATAGACCAGTGTTGATCGCTGCTAACATCTCACGGCGAGTCCCGTGTGAGATGAATTTGTTTAAGTTCTTTTTTTGACGTGAGCGATATTCGCCCAGCTTGCCCGGGTCAAGTGTGATTGGCTGAGGTTTCTGGGTAAGGAATTTTAGAGTGACATTGAGTCTCCAGAGAGTGTACGGGGAAGAATGGTGTGGCCATGTTGAAGATGTTGTGGCCATGTGTAAGAAGTGTTGGCCATGTTTTTTCCGAATGTACCTGTGAGTATGTTGGTACAGGGAATTTCTAATGGAGGTATATGTGATTACCCATTAGTGTTAGAAGTGATTATCTGCAGATATAATATTATTATTTGAAGAGATGTGTCATAGGCCTTGATGTGCACAGGCTGTGATTACATACGTATTATGATTATTGCATAGAGGATCCATGGATATATAAGTAGCGCTGCGATGCTTGCAGGCTACAGGAGGCCATGCGTATTATTGTTAATAGAGGATCCATAAATATATTGGTAGCGCTGCGATGCTTGCAGGCTACAGGAGGCCATACATATAATTATTGCATAGAGGATCCAGGAATAGATATATAAGTAGCACTGCGATGCTTGCAGGCTACAGGAGGCCATACGTATATATTAGTAGCACTGTGATCTTTACAGGCTACAGAAAGGGAGAGCGCTAAGGATTTCAGATATATTACTACTGAGTGGATCCAGGAACATATATTGGTAGTGCTGCGGTGTTGGTAGCCTACAGGAAGAGCTAGCGCTGATAGGATCCATGAACATCTTAAAGTTCTTGACGATACGTCGAGGCCGGGAGGAGTATAGGCCTTTAGTTCGTATGCAGGGTGAACATTGAGAACTTACCTGCGTTATTTGTTAGTTCATATGCAGGGTGAACATTGAGAACTTACCGGTATTATTTCATCTATTGTAACTGTATTTCGTCGATGTCATTGTGGTTGTATCGTGGCGTGATTAAAGTGTTTATGAAAACGTCACCAGGTTTTCCACCAATCAATGACTATTACGTACGTTACTGTGAGTGACTGTTGCAACACACACTCACTTCTTCACCAAACGCACCAGCACTAAACACGTCAGTATCAGGCTTGAACAGTTGATAACAGTAGTTGTAAAACAATCAGATTGTAATCTTCGGATAATAACAAAAGACATTTATTCATCAGGAAAGGGGCATATAACATTTGGTGGCCAATGTGGCTATTATACTCTGTGTGGGCGTGGCCTGTAGGCAGAACATCAATGTTTACTTCGTGAAGCCTGCCTTGAGCTACAAATAGCAGATTTCATTCATAGTCGCAAGTCTTACGGGTTTTAATGCCAACGATTTCAGTTACAAGCCTGTGTAGCACTTATGTACATGACAATAATTGACACTGTGTGATCGGAGAGATATTTCCTGCATTGTCATTATCTTTGTGAACATTAACACTGATGCCACTGTGTACCTATACAGCTATAGATCAAGTAGATGTTTGCAGTCTTTCTACACGCGTGACTCAAGTGGACAGTTTGCAGTGATCCAGTCCTGTCTTGTTGTGCTGTAATCGAGCACATAGTATGCTGTGTCAAGGATAGCGGACCCGAAGCGAAAGGTGTCAAGCTACAGCGGCTCTCAGCAGTTCATTGTTTCCCTAGTGGACGTATTGATATCTATTGTTTTGTCAAGCAAGAAGGATGATATTTTCAAGATAAGTGGTCTCTTGTTGTGAAAACTGTGCCTTTTTCGTGTAAATCAATAAGCCTTCCTGATCTTATGTGTTATTTGTTCTATTGAGTTTATATTCTACATTTCATGTTAACTTATGAAGGTAATATCTCAGTTTTACCCATGACTTCATAAGTGTTCTTTTGGTGTGACGTAACGTATAATTGTTGTTATCGTAGTATTTTTCTTTGTTTTTTAGTTTTTCAATTAAGTTGTTCGTGAGTGTCTTTCTCTCTTTCCTATCGTTCATTTTATATACATTTTCGTTTATACATGTTGCTGTTTATTGTCCTGTTGCTATTTGCAGTTATCATTCCATGCTTTGGAAAATTTTTTGCTTTTAGTTCAGCCTTAGTGTTCAGTTGACCTCTGTGAACGTTATCGTTTGTCCTTTTGTACCTTGTCTTTGTTATCGTTATCCCTACTGTCTATATCATATGTTAGTTGATTATGACTTATTGTAGGACTGTAATGCATAAGTGTTTAATGGCTATATGACTTACTATTTTGACATCCTTCATATTAATATACATTTATCGTTCATATTTATATGAACTTATGAACCGATGGTAACAGTGAGTAACTGATATTTTCGATCACTTGAGAAGATACTTGAGAAGATATATGGTTAATATTTGAATCTGGAGAAGATTCTAGTGACATAAATTGATAATAATTATAGGTGGTGAAAACAGATAGTGGACTTGGTGATTAATTCAATATGGATCTTGATATGGATTCCGAGGCAGACCCTGAATATATGTGGTCTGATTTGCAATACTTATTTGAAGGGGGTAATAGTTTTCAGGATTTGAAAGGTTCAGCACTGGAGGAACATGTGATAGATAGATTTTTGGTCCATGCATCGACAGCCCTAAGAGAGTTTGCTGAAAATAGATTTCAGTCCATTCCTCATTTGAATATGGCTAAGGATTTATCGGAATTGCTGGTTATGGACTTTCGTCTGTTTTTGTACAACCAGATGAATGTTAAACGTGATAACATATTGAAGAGTATACGTACATTGTTGCGCGATGGCATTCATGATGACCAGAAAGATGAGTTAAAGGATAAGGAGCAAAGGAAAGTCATTAAACAAAGTGCTAAGCAGCAAAGGAAGAATTTCTTAGAAAATGTTGCTAAAGATAGCGAACTACATACAACAGTGACTAGACTTAAAAGTGAGTTATATAAATCAAACTCAGAACTTGCTGGCACTCAAGCAGCATTAAAGTCTGCATTAAACGAGAACAAAGAGTTGAAAACTCAGAGGAGGAACAAAGATGTCGAAGTTGCTAATCTCAGAAAAGGAATGCAGGAGAAAAATGAGATGTATGACAAATTGAAGACTGAGAGCAATGTTCGTGAAGAGACTTATATAAATATGCTTCATGACGTGCTAGATGATAATAATATTCTCAGTTGCCAACTGAAAGAAAAGAAGGAGATACATGGGAAATTAAAAGTTCAAGCCAAGAAATGTCAGAAGTTATGTGATGAAACTCTTACGGAGCTATTGGGCGACAATGCGAATGTTAGTCACCAACTTAAAGAAAAGTATACATTACTTACGAATAATGTATCTCCGGAGAAAGTTAATGGACTTAGAAATAGCCATGATAATGAGATAAGAAAGGAGGAGAAGAAGAGAGTGGATGAGTTAACAATGGAGGAAAATAAATTGGCTAGAATTGAGAAATTACTAGCGGAGGAAAGCAGTAAAGTTGTAGCATGTGACAACTTAATTAAGAAACAGAGTGAAGATATTTCACTTAAAAATGTTCAGATCGGTGAATTGAGAACACGGGTTGATGGTTTGGTAGATCTGCTTTTAGAAAAAAAAATGAAAGACGGTTATCAACACGTCGTAAAGGAATCGAGTCAACAACATATACTCGATACCAACACTGAAGTTAAACGTGAGGGACGTAAAACCTTACGGGGTAAATATAATTTTTCACGTTCCATTGACTCTACAGCTGATAATAATTATTTTTGGCGTCAGCCAAACAGAGGTAATTCTACGATAACTCTCAGTTCTGTAGATAGCAAGAAAAACTCTGATAAATTGCAAGATAATTTACAAAAGATGAAACGTGTATCTACTATCAGGAATTCTGTTAAATTGATAACAAAGGATGAAAAGAGTGGTACTTGTTCCAATAACAAAACCTATTATGGTGGTGTTAAGCATAAGGATTCTATTATTCCTGTTATTGATCAGGGTGTTAAGCATCCTGCAACAGTAAAGAATGGGAACAATTTTAACAGGAGAGATAATTCAGATTTTAGAAAGTACCAAGGGAGTCTTTCAAATTGTAATTGTTCATCTCCTAGGAGGCTAAACCAGTCTAACAAATCTCAACATGCGAATTCTAAGGATTTTAGAAAACATGATAGAGATAATTACACTAACGGTTGTCAATGTTATGATAATGGTTCTAAACAACAACGATATCCATCTGGCAGATATTTCGATCAGATGAGACATGATAGGCACAATAATGCTAATAGGGATGTTAGAAATAACATCGGTCCCAAACGAAGAGTGTACAATAATCATAATTGCGCTGACTGCGACTCAAAGCAGTATAATATTTCCAATAGAGCAAATAATGCTCTCAATAGAAATAGTAATTGGGACAGATCTCTAAATGATATAGTGCATAACCAGAATTACTTTGTTCAACAAAAGCGTAAGGTTAGTAATAATACAGTTGGTAATAATAAGGGTGATGGTTTTTGTAATAATACTACTTGTTCCCACTGTTTTGGAATGTAAAACTTTGTTTCAGCCTAGAGCGGTACGACCTTGGGGTTACGATGATTTCTTCCCAAGCCTTCTGTGTCGTCTCCACGTGATGAGGGAAGGTTTCTTGATAGACGTGAAGAGGGCTGGATGTTTTCATAGCCACGGTTGATGGTAAATGTGACCTAATTTTCCGTGTTGCATCGTTAAATCCTACCGTTCATTAAATGCAAGTTTTTTATTTGTATTTATTCACAGCTACTTCTTTGAAATAGAAGCAGTGCTCTTGTATCACATTAGATGAGAAGAGTATATGCTGCCTTACAACTGTATGATTGATGAAGTAGCCGATCAGCATGTACATCACAGATTATTCGATCTTGCCATTTCAAGTTTATGATTCTTTCGGCGCTGAATTTTCTACACCGCAGGATTTGTGTTATATTTTACATTTGGGTTTTTTCGAATAATAAAAGATTGTATTGTATAATGTGATGCATTAGATAGTGTTGTATTAAACATCGTGCATGTTTATATTTATCCATTATTACAACATCAGGTGCTTGTTTGTATGACTCTGTTTTGATTACACATCAGTTCATTTACAAACTATTTTCACATTGTTGTAGTTTTGATAGACATTAACTACATATTATCATTGAAATGAGGTGTAACATATTGGTTTGAAGTGGCTTGTCTTTAATTTTTTGGTTTTGATGTAAGTAATGGACTATGCTATTTTTCACACGCTAGTTAAAGCGATATGTGCATTTAGATCATATAGGATTGACCTTTATGCTACATTGTGAGCTTAGAGCTACGATAGCAGCAACATCAAATAGTTATGTGCTCCAGCATTTATGATTGCTATGATAGATTTTTTTTTTTTTACAAGAAGAGATTGTCAGCCATATGCACAAACTCTTTGGCTATGCATAATGCAATAGTCGTCTTCAGAGAGTTCCTAAATATTTTTCTGCACTAGATTTAATTCTTTTCTTAAATTTTCACATCATGAATAATTAATTAATTGTAACTATTGATTATGGATTTTTTATAATGTATTTCATATAAAGTTCAGAACAGCATAAATTGACAGCTAGGAACATTATAGCTGAGCTGTACGAGATTGTCTACATTACTTATAGGTTAAATTAATCTGAATATGGACAGTTAACAGCGATAGCTGATACTTTTGATTGATCGATGTGATCCAAAGGTTTAGTTGAAGCAGCTATTCAAATATATGATATTCATTTATGTATTTACAAAATTGTTATGCAGATAACGGGGTGTTTTTTTTTTTCCCGTGGATTTTTTCTTTCGTTTTTGAATCGTGTTAAATTGGTATGCGCTGATTATGCGTCTACTCAAGGATATGATTTTTTATTATAAATCATACATTTTGTTAACATCGATATAATTCTTGATATATTAATTATAGATTTAAATTACTTAGAAATAAATACGCAATTTTTCGGTAACTTAGGGTTACGAAATTTTTTGTATTGTATTTTTTAGAAAATATTTTTCTGGCATTGTAATACTTTTTCGGTACCCAACGCTTCACTGTGCGCTAGGGGTGTGACAATGTAGAGTAGTGGTAGTATTTTTGGAAAAATATTTTTCTGATATTATGATGTATTTTTTTTTCTTTACTTAGCATCTCATAGTGTGTCAGTTTGAATTTATTGATCCTAGTCATCCAGATTTAGTGATATTAATGTTACTATTCATTTCAGATGAATATTGTCTAGATTGATTCATTATTGTGTATGAATGAGTTTGATAACTAGGTTAACTTATTTAATATGCTTTACTTAGTTATAGCTTGTTTTGTGTTTTGTTATACACACATACATGGTATTTGTGTTCTATATTTTGTGATATGATTGTATGTAGTTTTATCATATGTTGTTTGGTAATTATGAAGTATTATTACCATCTTTGTCTACATACATATCTTCGCTTGATTTTTTTCTTAACTGATTATTCTTCATTGTATTCCATTTCTGCTATTGATTTCTCACTAGCAGTTCATTTGGTTTATACTTCCAGGATTCGCCTGCGTATCTTTTGATTCTATCTGGGTATTTTTTCTTCTTACTCTACTTATACTTCCATCTGCTGTATGGTTGCGTAGATTATATGAGTATATATGACGTAGTTATTTTTGATACTTGTATTTATTTTATATGCAAGTATTGTTAAACTTGATTATTAGTACCATATCATATTGGTGATGGTTTCCCCTATTTCGATTTTGTTATCTGAGATTTTTGCCTATGCCTCATTTGTTGCTATACATTTGATGCATATATTTTTGCCGCGATATTTTTTCTGACTTAACGCATATTGTTTTCTAGTTGGATAATAGAGTTTCATTGACCTCTACATTTTTGTGATGCACTTTTTTTTTTTTTAAAATAATTTATCTTTTTTTTTTCCTTGGGGGGTGGTGTAAGCTGTTGCAGGCTATTTCTCCACTTCCAGTCCAAGGGAATTAATTGTTAAGTCTAGAACAAACAAGCCAGATTTTGGTTGTCCCGCTTGGACAGCGGTCTGTTCCGCTGGTTAATTATTTTAAAAAATATAATCTATTGTTGGCTCGTATGTACGAGAATAGACCAGTGTTGATCGCTGCTAACATCTCACGGCGAGTCCCGTGTGAGATGAATTTGTTTAAGTTCTTTTTTTGACGTGAGCGATATTCGCCCAGCTTGCCCGGGTCAAGTGTGATTGGCTGAGGTTTCTGGGTAAGGAATTTTAGAGTGACATTGAGTCCCCAGAGAGTGTACGGGGAAGAATGGTGTGGCCATGTTGAAGATGTTGTGGCCATGTGTAAGAAGTGTTGGCCATGTTTTTTCCGAATGTACCTGTGAGTATGTTGGTACAGGGAATTTCTAATGGAGGTATATGTGATTACCCATTAGTGTTAGAAGTGATTATCTGCAGATATAATATTATTATTTGAAGAGATGTGTCATAGGCCTTGATGTGCACAGGCTGTGATTACATACGTATTATGATTATTGCATAGAGGATCCATGGATATATAAGTAGCGCTGCGATGCTTGCAGGCTACAGGAGGCCATACGTATTATTGTTAATAGAGGATCCATAAATATATTGGTAGCGCTGCGATGCTTGCAGGCTACAGGAGGCCATACATATAATTATTGCATAGAGGATCCAGGAATAGATATATAAGTAGCACTGCGATGCTTGCAGGCTACAGGAGGCCATACGTATATATTAGTAGCACTGTGATCTTTACAGGCTACAGAAAGGGAGAGCGCTAAGGATTTCAGATATATTACTACTGAGTGGATCCAGGAACATATATTGGTAGTGCTGCGGTGTTGGTAGCCTACAGGAAGAGCTAGCGCTGATAGGATCCATGAACATCTTAAAGTTCTTGACGATACGTCGAGGCCGGGAGGAGTATAGGCCTTTAGTTCGTATGCAGGGTGAACATTGAGAACTTACCTGCGTTATTTGTTAGTTCATATGCAGGGTGAGCATTGAGAACTTACCGGTATTATTTCATCTATTGTAACTGTATTTCGTCGATGTCATTGTGGTTGTATCGTGGCGTGATTAAAGTGTTTATGAAAACGTCACCAGGTTTTCCACCAATCAATGTCTATTACGTACGTTACTGTGAGTGACTGTTGCAACACACACTCACTTCTTCACCAAACGCACCAGCACTAAACACGTCAGTATCAGGCTTGAACAGTTGATAACAGTAGTTGTAAAACAATCAGATTGTAATCTTCGGATAATAACAAAAGACATTTATTCATCAGGAAAGGGGCATATAACAGCAACATTGTTATTTTGGACATTGTGAACTGTATTATTTTCACTTTGATGCACAACTGCATTGGAACATTCAGGATTTCTAGAACGTCTAAAGTTATTGTTCTGTTGAGAACTCCTGTTATTGTAATTATTTCCATTGTTTCCATAGAATGACCTGTGTCCCATGTTTGATTGGGAATTGTATCCACCTCTTTCCAATCCCTGCTAGGTCTGGAGAATGATTGTTGAGGTATATATTCATCATCATATGTTTGGAAATTCCTTTGAGGTTGCTGTGACCTATTGTTAAAATTATACCTCCCTCTGAAAGATCCAGTATTATTATTCTTCTTTGATCCCAACTGCCAAAGCAGTCAGTGGCCATCACGCCTGGTGGCATCTTGTAGGGCAGCAACAAATTGATTCCACTTTGCTCGGCCGGCGGCCATCCTTTGTACAGTGCCCCAACTCTTGTTCATTCTTTGCATCTCAGCTTCCACAGTTCTCCGCCAAGTTGTTTTTGGTCGACCTCTCTTTTGTTTTCCCTCTGGGGTCCATAGCACAGCTGTTCTTGTGATGGTATCAGGGTCCCTTCTGAGGACGTGGCCAACCCAACTCTAGCGTCTGCAAGCTATGATGGTGTGCATGTCCTCCTGGTTACTCCGAATAAGTAGTTCTTGGTTGCTGATGGTGTTTGGCAAAAAGATTCGGAGAATTTTCCTTAGGCAGATTGTGTGGAGGGAGGACAGTTTTGACATTTCCTTCTCTGTTACTCTCCAGCATTTCGCACCATAGAGAAGCACAGAAAGTACACAGCTCTCATACAGTCTTAATTTGGTATTTGTGCTGTACTGGGAAGACTTCCAAATGTTGTTGAGACTAGCAAAGGCCGTTCTTGCTTTATTCATTATGTTGTTAATGTCCTTGCTTGTTCCGCCGTCAGGTGTTACTATGCATCCAAGGTAAGTAAATGTGTCTGTCTGTTTTAACTTCTGGTTCCTTACTGTTATTGGCTCAGGATTGCCCACATTTAGTGTCATGACCTCTGTCTTCTTCAGATTGATGTTCAGGCCAACCTGCTGATCATACTTATTCAGTCTATCAGTTTTTTTTTTAATGTGTTGATGTGAATGCGCGAGTAGTACAGTGTCATCTGCATATTCCTGGTCTTCCAATGTAGAAAACGATGTCCATCTAATTCCTCTTGTACTGCCCTCTGTTGTCTGGCGCATCACCCAATCTATGGCTATTAAAAAATAATGTTGTTGATAAGGGGTACCCCTGTCGTACTCCTGTTTTCACTTCGAAAGTTAATTACTCAATCCAACACTGCATGTAAAGTTAGATTAGAGGCTTTTTATGATGGAAACAATGCGGCAGGGAATTCCATAAGCCCTCAGTATTTTCCATGGGCTGTCCCTGTGTATGCTGTCGAAAGCCTTTTCAAAATCAACAAAGTTAATGTATAGCGCTGTCTGCCATTCTGAGCACTGCTCTATGATGTTCCTGAGGGTGAATATATGATCTGCACATCTTCTGTTCTTTCTAAAGCCCGCTTTTTCTATCCTCAGTTTATGGTCACCTGCTTTTGAAATTCTCTGGATGATTATCCTGCCTAGTATTTTGCTGGGAACTGAGAGGAGAGTAATTCCTCTCCAGTTATTGCAGTCTGCAAGGTCGCCCTTCTTGGGCAATTTGACAATTATTCCTTTACCTACCCTCTGTTGGTGTTGTCTCAGTTTCCCAGACTTGTGCAAATAGTGGTTCTAATAGTTCTGCTGCTAGTTCAGGGTTTGCCTTGAATAACTCAGCATTTAGATTGTCGTGACTAGGCGCTTTTCCATTCTTTAACCCTTTGATAGCTGTGATGATTTCTTTTTTTCGTGGAATGTCTGTATTTAAAGTCTGAGTCACTTTCAGCCTCCGGAACATTCAGCTGAGTCTCTGGTGGTTCCTTATTCAGTGTTTCTCTGAAGTGCTCCGCCTATCTTGTTTCCTGCCCCTGTGCTATGATGATGAGATTTTTTTGCTTGTCTCTTACTAAAGTTATGATGTTTGCACCTCGTTTTCCACTGATAGTTTTAGTTATTTTATAAACTGTGCTTTGTTCATTTCTCAGTGCTGCCTCTTCTGCCTGTCTTGCAAGGTCATCCAAAAATGTCCTTTTGTTAGCACGGGTTTGACGTTTTACTTCCTTGTCCAGCTGACTGTACTGTTCACTATATATTGCCTTTAACCTGGGAGACTTAGCTTCTGTTTTCTTTCTTTTCATTTCCTTTCTCTTAGCTATGGTGTTTAGCGTTTCTGGTGTTATCCAGTCTTGGCTCTTTCTTTCCTGGAATCCCAAGCATGACTTGCTGCTTTCCTTGTATATTGTTGAGATGGTGTTGAATTTCTGGTCAACATCATCGGTCTCTGTTCTTTCCTGGCTGACAACACCTCCTTCACAATTTACAATACACAGTTTATTGTACTGGAAACAAAGCTCCATGACATTGAATATAGGCCCAATGGCAAAATGCAGTAATAGGCGGTCGTCCAGTCCGTTCACTATCAAACGCTGGTCAATGGCAATCATAGTCTTTATTCTCATCCTACACTTGACATCTTCGTAACTATATATGATTCCTGACTAGAATAGACTAGGGACACCTCACCAAAGTATCTTGGTGCCCTAGTGATGGAATGATGCAGGAAAAACACAGTAGACTGCAGGAGCTCAATAACATACGTCCGCTCACATTCAAACACAAGCAGCATCTCTTCTAGCAGACGATCACCCACCTCTGCTTCAAATATTCGCGTCTGCTTCTACACCATATCGGTTTGATGTCATTTTCTTTATTAGTAAGTAAGTCCGTATACAATTATCAGAAAAGGAGCCCTGTCGAGCTAACTATAATACCTACATAATCGTTATGAATTTTAACCATAACACAGGGCATCATATCTCCCGTCAAACTATGGTAACTTGGGTACATTAAAATTTCCAGATTTTTTTTTACTTTAGTCCTAAATTGGTTAGGGATGCTCAAGTGTAAATTTCAGTGTTGCTACTGTGTTTTGAAGAGAGAAAAAAACATAGATGTTGAAAAATGCGCTGTTCATGTTTATTTTATGATTTATGGGTAGGTAATATAGTACTTAACTTCAAAGTGTGTTGACTGAAATACAGTTATCATTATGTATTTAGAAAATATTATTTACCCACAGCTGGCTGTCCTCGAAACAGAATATTTGCCAGTTTAAGGAAAGTCATTAATCCTTCCAGCATAAATTATACACAATAAAAGTAAAATTGTGAAAGTCAGAAGAGGTGCAGACATGGGAAATGATCACCCTCTAGTACTAGCAAGAATAAAGATAAAGATCAGGACTACTGGGCAAAAATAACAAAACCGAAAAGATTTGACATCAGTAAAGTGATGGATCCCCTCAGGAGAAAAGTATTTGTATCTGATATAAAGAAATATTATCAAACTGCCAAGAGACAGTAGTTCAAGATGTTAACCATAAATTCATTACAATTTCAACAGTATATAGAGAATGCACCCAGCTGTAAATGGGTACCTGACTCTGCACTTGAGTTAGGGAAGGAAAAGGCAGAGAGGAAAAGAACTGTTCGCCCCACCTCTCGATGCTGGACCTAATATAGTGAAGTCTGTAACACTTCAATCCCCATCAGCAGTATCTGCTATGTTACTACCTTTACCTTTATGAAGAAAGCAGAAAAACATGCTTGCGATTTCAGGAAAGGAAGATGCAAGATTGGATAACACCAGAAACGTTGAAAACCATTGGGATGAGAAAAGAAATGAAAAGAAAGACAATAGAAGCGAAGTCTCCTTGGCTGAAGGGAAAATATAGTGAACAGTATAGTCAGCTGAGCAAGAAGATAAAATGTCAAACCTGAGCTGACAAAAGGAAATTTATAGATAACCTTGCAAGTCAGGCAGAAGAAGCAGCATTGAGGAATAAACATAGCACAGTGTACAAAGTAACAAAAGTGATCAGTGGAAAACAATGTGCAAACAACATTACATGTGTTAGAGACAAGAAGGGACATTTCATCACCACAGAACAGGGGCAAGAAGCGAGATGGGCAGAACATGTAAGAGAAACACTAAATAAAGCACCCCCAAAGTCACAATTGAACATTCCATAGGCTGAAAATGATCTAGATATAAATACAGATATTCCACGTTGGGAATAAATCAACACAGCTATCAAATGGTTGAAGAATGGAAAAGCTCCAGGCCATGACAACCTACGTGCAGAGCTATTTAAAACAGATCCTGTATTAGCAGCAGAGCTATTAGAACCACTATTTACACAAATCTAACAAACAGAGACAACACGAGTAGAGTGGAACAAAGGAATAATTGTTAAACTGCCAAAGAAAGGTGACTTCACTGACTGCAACAACTGGAGAGGAATAGCTCTCCTATCAGTTCCTCGCAAAATATTGGGCAGAATAATTATTCAGAGAATTTCAAGAGCACTAGCCCATAAACTGAGGAAGCAACAGGCAAGATTCAGAAGAAACAGACAATGTGCTGATCACATGTTCACCCTCAGGAATATTAGAGAGCAGTGTTCAGAATGGCAGAGGCAGCTGTATATAAATTTTGTTCACTTTGAAAAGGCATTTGACAGCATGCACAGAGACCACCTATGGAAAATACTTAGGGCTTATGGAATACCTAAGTGCAGGGTCTCTATCATTTAAAGCCTGTATGCTAATTTCATATGCAGTGTTGGGCAGAGCAGCCTAAGTTTTGGGGTGAAATCGGGAGTGCTGCAGGGATGCCTCTTATCGAGCAATAGTTTTTAACTATCATAGACTCGGTGATGCACTAGGCAACAGTGGATGCCCCTAGAGGAATAAGATAGACAGCATTCTCTACACTGGAGGATCTACAATACGCAGATGACATTGCACTTTTCGCACACTCACATTAACACATCGAAGAAAAAACAGATAGACTGAATAAACATAGCCAACAGAAGGGACTAAACATTAATCTTAAGAAAAGTCATTACATTAGATATAAGAAATCCTTCTTTTTATTCTTGGATACTTAGTCCCTGGCTGACAAAGCAGTCAGTGGCCATCACGCCTGGTGGCATCTTGTAGAAAATCAACAAAGTGTCCCCATTTTGATTTGTCGGTGGCCATCCTTTGTGCCGTGTCCCAACTCTGGTGAATAAATATAGCCAATAAGTGGGACTGACATCAACCTGAAGAAGACAGAGGTCATGACACTCAATGTAATAAATTATGCACCCATAAAAATAAGGGACCAAGAGCTGTAAAACACAAACACATTTACATAATTAGGAAGCACCAGATGGCGGAACAAGCAAAGACATCGGTAGCCTAATGAATAAAGCCAGAATTGCCTTCATCAACCTAAACAACATCTGGAAATCCTCCAAGTACAGTATAAACATTAAATTAAAAATCTATGATATAATTTCTGTACAGGGGAAAATGCTGTTGAGTAACAGAAAGGGAAATTTCTTCGAATTTTCTAGCCGAACACCATCACCAACCAAGAACTGCTAACTGAGAGCCACCAAGAAGACATGCACACCATCAGAGCGAGTAGACGCTTGATTTGGGTTGGCCACATCCTCAGAAGAGACCCTGACACCATCCCCAAAACTGCCATGCTATGTACTCCAGAAGGAAAGTGAAAGCAAGGACAGTCAAAAGCCACCTCGTGGAAAACTGTTGTGGCAGAAATGCTAAGCTTGAACCAGAGCTGGGGCACCACACGAAGGATGGCTGTCAACAGAGCAGTGTGGAGATAGTTTGTTGCTGCACTACAAGGCATGTTGGCCACTGATTGCTTTGTCAGTCAGCGGCCAAGGACCAAAGAAGAAAAGTCAAGACTAGCAAAATTCAATGTCACAAGCACAACATACGATACAAAGTTAGAACAGAAAAACTGAGTGTGAGGGGACAATTTTTAAGTTCTTATTTCTAACTTATGAAGTTCAAATTTATCATAGATTCTTGTATTTTGTCAATTTTTCAAGATATCTTTTGTGAACGCATCTGATAGGCAGAGTGTTGCCTCTCCTGTCAAAGTTATAAGGTTCTGGATTCAGAACCAGTTTACCAATCAATGCATGATCCCGAATAAGATGCGTTCACTGGTTGTATTTATTTGATCTATTTTCTCAGGTTTCTTACTGTCTGTCTTTCTTTTTCCATGACGAACGAAGGCCTTGTTATCACAACATAGGCAAATTTTTTTATCTTTTCTCCTAGTAAGAGGCATTACCTTTTTTTTTTTCTTTTTTTTTAAATATCCACCCTTCATCATGTCTTATGACAGTCTTCCTAATTTTCTTATTTTCTGGATAGAGGCAGATGTATGTTAATTTGCAGCTGATTGTTAAAATTTTGAACAAGGGTGCATGCAGATAAAAGTTCAAATATTATGCAGTGTAATTGTTTTTTGTTTTTTTGTTTTTTTTGTTTTTTTTAAATGGAACAAAACCCAGTTACCTAATTTTTAAAATTTAAAATTTATTGTTTATTTATTTTTTTCGTAAATTACCATTTAGGTCCCTGTTGAGCGTAGACTCTCAACTGGTTCAAAGTGAGCCCTCCAATCTTGTCCCAACCTTTCCAGTTCTTCTCATGGTGTATCTGTTCTGTTATGAATGTCTCCAGCTCTCTTCTCCATGTGCTTTTGTAGTTTCTATTTCTTTTACCTCGACAATTCCAAAAAAAGATTGCTTTGTAATGCTTTCAGCTGGCTTCATCAGTGTGTAAATTTCAGCATTAACAAATAGGAAAGATGTTATCTCTCACCACTTCATTTCTGCCAGTTTGTGTGTGAAATTTGGGTATTCATAAGTATATATCTGGTTTATATATTAAGTTACTGGAATATTTATGTTATGTTCTATTGTTTCAGACAGTCTGCGTACAGCCATAGTAACTGCAGTTAGTTAAACAATGGCTAATCTTTGCTGAGTGTTAGATGATATTCAAAGAAAATAACTGATCAAGTGATGACTAGCCAGAAGAATGTAAAAAAGAAACCAATGTAGCATGAAACTGCCTGAGGTTTTTTTAATGTGACATAACAATTACGTAAGAGCTAATCTGGTTGCAGCACCTTCCATACAGCTCATTGGTTAACATTTAAAATGGCCTTCAGTTCTCTTGACTTGCCATGGTCTCCAGCTGTAACAGATTTGGAATCCCCCCAAAATATTAGAGGTGTAAAGACAAAGGTAGATTATACCAGTTTGCAAGAATGTGGTGATATTCATTATCAACTCTTAAAGGTGGATTTTATGCACCCAATTAGAGATGGAGTAGAAAGGTTCAGAACATCTAAAGAAATTCACAGCTCAGGTCTAAGATTTTATTTCAATGTTCGCATTGTTGACATTATGTTCTTTGATAAGATTCAACATCGACTCCAGTTTGACTCATCCAAGATTAACTTTGATCAAGGGGAGAACTGTTTGACTACTGGATCATTGTTGTTACTGTCTTGTAATAACTTTGAAACTTTTGTTTGTGCAGTTGTCACCAACAGGCAAGAGGATCTCTTAACGAATGGTGTTATTGATGTCGAGTTTATACCAGACAGAAATTCACTGAGTCATTTGTTTGCATCTTTATCAGGCATATTTGTCATGGCTGAATCAAAGATGCATTATCCATCATATAGTCATGTCCTGCCAGCATTAAAGCAAGCAAAGATTTGCAGTCGTTTACAAGAGAATATAATTAAAGATAGTCTACATTTAGAACAACCTGCATTTTTATCTTCAAAAGCAAAATATGATATGTCAAGTATTATGAATGATAAGAAGCCTTGCAATTTTGAACCTCTTAAATCAGATGCCTGGCCAGATAATTGACAACTTACTTACTTACTTACTTAGTCGTTCCCCTTCTACCGTGAGGTGTAGAGGTTTGGAAGAGAGAGCACCAGACCATTCTATCAGCTGTCTTCTTCCTGGCCTGGTTCCATTCTAGTCCTCGGTCCTTCAAAGATTGTCTAATGTTGTCCTCCCAGCGGACTCTGGGTCGTCCTGGAGGTCTGGATCCCTGGCTCTTTGTTTCCCATGCTTGTTGTGGTAGCCGATCTTCTCCCATTCTGCAAACATGGCCAAACCATCTTAGTTGGGACTGTTCTATTTGGGTCTGCAGCGGATGGGATTTTAGGCCTTGACGGATCGTCTGGTTGCGGACCATGTCTCTTCTTGTTACTTCAACCACTTTCCTCAGATACCTCATTTCTGAGGTTTGGATCTGGCTTTTGTGGGTTGTAGTCATTGCCCACGACTCGCATCCATATGTCAAGACTGGGACATAGGTGGAGCGGTATACAGCCATCTTCGTTTTCTTACCAACCTCTTTCTTGCTGAGGAATCCACGATTTATGGCCTGAAAAAGTCTCCCAGCCGCTGCTTTTCGAGTGGCCAACTCTTCTTTGATGCCTCCCTTTCGGTCTATAATAGCTCCGAGATATTTAAAGTGGTCGACCTGCTCCAGGACCTGTTCTCCCAACTTAATCTGATGTTTTCTTTCTTCTCGTGATATCACCATGGATTTTGTTTTAGAGCTGCTTATGACCATCCCTCTCTTCTCCAGCTCTTCCTTCCAGACTTGCAGGTTGGATTGGAGATGTGCCTCTGATTTAGCAATCAGGGCAACATCATCAGCAAATGCCAGCTCCGAAATATAGACCTGTCTCATTTTCCAGTACCCCACTGAATACTTTCTTGTTCTCTCCTTACATGCCTTGATGACATCGTCCATAAGGAGTATGAAGAGGTAAGGTGATAGGATATCACCTTGTCTTACACCAGTGGTGGTCCTGAACTCTTCTGACTTATGGTTTGCTGTCCTCACATAATTTCTGCAAGACTTGTAGAAGCTCTGTATAGCATGAATCAGAGGTGCTGGAATATTCTTCCTTGCCAAACAGTCCCAAAGTTTGCTCCAGGGGACCCTGTCAAACGCCTTTTCCAGATCTATGAAACAAAGATGGATCTCACTCTTATACTCAAGGGCCTTTTCACTCAGCTGTCTGAGTGTGAAGATTAGGTCTTGAGTACTTCGGTTTGCTCGGAATCCGCACTGGACCTCATCCAATTGTGGCTCAGCTAGGCGTCGGAGTCTCTGCTCTAGGATTCTAGAGTAGATTTTACCAGGGACACTGAGAAGGGATATGCCTCTATGGTTTCCACATTGTCGATTGTCACCCTTTTTGAAAATTGGTGTTATGATGGCAATCTCCCAATCCTTTGGTATGGTCTTGTTGCACCATGCTGCCTGTAGGACCTTTAAGAGTAATAGGTCGCCTGATGCTCCCATGTACTTAACCATTTCTGGTGTTATACCATCATGCCCTGCTGCTTTGCCCATCTTGATTTTCTCTAGTGCTGCCCTCAGTTCTTCCATCTTTATGTCATCTTCACCATCATTGGTTTCCTCTTCTGTGTCAGTGGTTATCATTTCTGATGCTTCATCATGCTCACCATCCAGGAGTTCTGAGAAATATTCTTTCCATCTTTCCATTACTTCCTTCGGGGCAGTAAGCAATTTGCCTTGCTTGTCCTTTATAAATTTGAGAGGGCATTGTTTTTCTTTCCTCATGTTCTTTAGGGTCTTATAGAACAATTTCTGGTTTTCTTGTGCATCTTTTTCTAGCTTTTCTCCAAATTCTTCCCAGGACTTCTGTTTTGCTGCTAGCACTTTGTTCTTTGCTTCTGTTCTGAGTGTCACATATTCTCTATATTTTTCCATTTGTCCTGTTGTGTTTTTAGCTCCTAAGTATTGTTTCCATGCCATTTTCTTCTCTCTTATTTTCTCTTTGACTTCCTCTGTCCACCAAGGTGTCCTCTTTCTCTGGTTCCCAAGTCGGACTTCACCGCATGCTTCTGCAGCAGCTGTCTTTATGATATCCTTGAATTTATTCCAGAGGGTTTCCAAGTCATCAGGTCGTTCTTCTGTGTTGCTCACTGCTGTAGCAATAAGCCCCTGATATCTGGTCTTAATTTCTGGCTCTCTCAGCTTGTAGGTCCTAATGCTCATTTCTCCTGCTCGTTTACTTGGTTTCTTGCGTGATGTTGGGCAGTTCCTAGGCTGAGCAACTCTTTCAGTTGTTCGTTTGATTGTTAGCAGGTAGTGATCACTTCCAATCTCTGGCCCCCTCCAGACTCTTGCATCTCGGACATATCTGAATGAGCTTCTCCGAACAATGGCATAGTCGATCACTGACTTCTCATTCTTGGTTGGTTCACATCTAGTGTATGCATGTATGCGCTTATGGGGGAACTTTGTGTTTGTAATGATCAGATTCTGCTCACTGCAGAATCTAAGGAGTCGCTTTCCATTGTCATTGAGAGTATCTTCTCCATATCTTCCGATAACTCCACCCCATCTAGCATGGTCATTTCCAACTCTGGCATTAAAATCTCCGAGCATAATAACTTCATCTAGGCAGTCATCCACTGTCCTTTGAAGCAGCTCGAAGAATTCCTCCTTGACCTCTGCTCTCTCATCCTCATTTGGCCCATACACTATGACCAGGTTGACTATGGTTTCTCCTTCTTTTAGTTTTACAACCATAATGCGCTCCGAGACAAAGTTCCATCCCTTGATACTATCTTTTTGATTTTGGGCCACAATGCAACCCACGCCCCCTTTAGCTCTTTCAGATATGGGTACACCACTGTAGAGCAACGTGTTGCCATCGAGATCCATGACTCCTTGTCCTTTTTTCTTCGTTTCCGTTATAGCCAGGATTTCTAGTTTTGCTTTCCTCATCTCTTCCACCAGCTCCTCTTCCTTCCCATTTATACTTCTTGTGTTCCAAGTTCCATAAGTCGTAGTCCGTAGTCCGTTCCAGTTCGTCGCCTTTAGAATCAGTCCGGTTTTCTCTCTTGTAGTTCGCGTAATCATGATTTAAAGCAAACAGGTGATTGGCCTGTTGTGCCTTTGCATGGTGGAGGGGCTGCCTCCTTACGGCCTCCATGCAGGCCGCCCTCCTCCTTTTTCATCCGGGCTTGGGACCGGCATTGGCGGAGTTGATAATTGACAAACTTGTCTAAATGAGGCTCAGAAGAAAGCTGTTCAGCTAGCTTTAACCAAGGAATTGGCTATCATTCAAGGTCCACCTGGCACAGGTAAAACATTTATATGCCTTAAAATAATTGAGGCACTTTTGAAGAATAGCAAGAACTTTAAAAGCCCAATACTTGTGATGTGTAAAACAAATGATGCACTAGATGAAATCCTAGAGGGACTCCTTGAGTTTTGTACATCAAAGATTATACATTTTGGAGGGAAAAGTAAATCGAGTAAACTAGAAATGTATAATATTGATTCCGTTAAAAAGGAAATGGAAGAAAGACAGGTATTTTCTAAGGACTTGCAGAGTAAGTACTGGGAATATGCACAGATGTTAGCAAAAATATCAGAACAAATAGCTGAGTTTTACCAGCAGTTAGAATGTCTTGAAACAGAGGTCATGCCTCCAGAAGTTCTGTTGGAACACATGAACCATAACCACAGAGAGGCAGTTAAGAGAGGAAGATGGACAGTAAAGTCAATGTCTGATTGGCTCAGAGAAAATAATAATGACATAAATGTTAATAATGAGAATTCATCTAAAGATCCTAGATGTATGAAAGTTCTGCAGGAGGTTTCCAAAAATACTCTTTTGCCTATGTCAGAGAAGGAAGAAATGAAGGTTAAGAACATAAAAATGCTGACACAGCAACAAAAATTTGCATTGTACAAGCTGTGGGTAAACAAACACAGAAAACAGCTGTCTGAAAAATTGGCAGCTCTGTTTGAAGAATACAGTTCCATCCATGATAAAGTCAGCCACCTTAGAAAGCAAAAAACTGCTGAGGTACTTCAGTCAGCCACAGTGATAGGAATGACAACTTCAGTAGCAACACGACATAGTTGGGAGCTGAGAGCTGTCAAGTGTAAAGTTGTACTTATTGAAGAAGCAGCAAAGGTGATTGAATCTCATATTATTGCTGCACTAAATCAGTGGTGTGAGCATCTAATTTTGATTGGTGATCATCAACTAATGAGTCCAACTCCAGCTTTTACTCAACTGATGAATGACTGTGGTCTGAGTGTTTCACTGTTTGAAAGACTCAAAAAATTGCATTCCTTATGTACAGTTGAATGAGCAGTACAAGATGTGTCCAAGTATTTCTAAGTTAATGCATTGCATTTATCCAAAACTCAAAGATCACAAATCTGTGCTGAAACAAAATGCTGACATACTTGGGGTTTCCAAGAATGTGTTCTTTATTAACCACATTCACAAAGGAGAGAGACATTGTTGGACAAGAAGTACAGTTCATATCTGTGAAACTAACTTTCTTATAGCTTTTTGCAAGTACTTATTATTCCAGGGTGTCGCACCATCTTCAATAACCATTTTGACTACAAATGTTAACCAAATGCTGACCATCAAGAAAAAAATGAACAATGTCAGTTATGACCACTCAGTGCTTGTGACAACAGTAAACACATACAGCAATCGGGAAAGTGACATCATTCTGCTATCGTTCTTAAGGAGTAGGGAAGAGATTAGAGTAGGCATTCCAGTGGCTGTTAATCAGATATCTTTGGCTTTTTCAAGAGCGACGCGTGGGTTTTATGCCATTGGTGATTTTGAGTCTTTGAAATCACAGAGTGAAACATGGTCTGCTATTATTGACTCTGCATATGCTTCTGGGGCTATGGGAACTGGTCTTCCATTGTCCTGCGGACTTACGGCTGGATGTGCAGAAGAGTTCAACATGTATATCTCTTACAGAAAATTGCAAGCAGTTGGCCTTTCATTTTATATTATATTAATCTTCATTCGATTTTCTTTACAGCTATGTTAAACATTAAGATGCTTTTTAAAAAACATAGAAAGAACCGACTATTAAACTTTAACATATGAACTCTCAAAGTGACAGAAGAAAAGCTCCAGTCTAACCTACTATAAATGGGTACCTGGCTATGCTCTTGAGTTAGGTAAGGAAAAGGCAGCAAGGAAGGGAACTGGTCACCCCACCTTTCAATGCTGGACCTAGTATAGTGTAGTCTCTAACACTTCACTTCCCTTCCCTATGGCAAGTATCTGCTATGGGACTACCTTTACCTTTAACTACCTTTACTATAAACTACTATGGCCACAGATTAAATATGAAATAAGCAAAAATACTGTTAAAGCTTTACAGAGAAAGATTAACAAATTCACCAGAAAGTGACTAATAGAGCTACCAGGTCTATCAAAGGTAACACTGTACTGCAAGAAAGCAAACTGAAGGACTCTTTATTTCTACATTTTGATGACAGTATTTGGGAAAATTATTTGACAGAAATATCTACAAGTGTTTATGTAGTCTTCCTTTCTGAGTTCCATGTGTTTATGTAGTCTTCCTTTCTGAGTTCCATGTGTTTATGTAGTCTTCCTTTCTGAGTTCCATGTGTTTATGTAGTCTTCCTTTCTGAACTTTTATTCATCATTTTCCTTTTCGCCCCTAATTCAATTTGGAGCCACCACTGCCCCTGACCCCCTTGAGAAACGTGCAGAAATCATTGACATACTCGTGCAGACGTGGTTTCTGTAGCAGTTAGTCTTACACAGTGAGTTGCCAGCTCCATTCACAACCTCATATACCTGTATGACACGTATAGGGAAAATATGGTAGTTCATTTAAATTTTGTTTTATATTATCCCTATTCTTAAAAGATGCATCAGTTCTTTGTTAATGGAAGTAAGAAAGAGAGTTCTTCATTGTTATATAGAATAAATCCTGATAAACAGATGTGAGTCATGGACAGTTAGTAAACAAGTAGGGAAAGCACTAGAGGCTACAGAGATGTGGTTTTACAGAAGAATGTTAAAAATACCATGGACAGCCAAAAAGAGTAATGAGAATATCCTGAAAGAGGCTAGTGCACAAAGGAAACTTATTTCACAAGTTAGAAAGAAGCAGTCCACTTTTTTTTAGGCATGTTATGAGAAGAGGAAAGCTGGAATATATCGAAACAACAGGTAAGATTGAAGGAAAAAGAGAGAGGAAGACAAAGAGAGCAAATACTGGACAGTTTGACATCGTGGCATGGAAAGAAGTCAACAGCAGAATTGATAGATTGTACTGAAGACAAGAAGTTGTGGAGAGACATGATCTCCTACACCACTAGGCAAGGTACTTGAAGAAGATTCTTAAAAGAACACACTGTTATAATTTTTGTTTTAATGCCTCGGTCATCACCACCATTCTTCTTTGACGCTCCTTACATAGCATGGGGCCACTAATTTTGTTTACCCTTTGCAGAAAGTCTGCACAAACACATTTAATGTTCTCTGGCTTTGATAATTTGTATAGCAATTTTTTACAGGATGAAGTAGCCAGCCCTGTGTCAAAACCTTACATTAATTACCTCGTCTCACATGCTTTAGGAAGCAGTTATTCTATTCTTTGCCTCCTCAGAGACACCAGGAAATTATCGGGGTGAATACCACAAGAAAGCCATTTTTGTGTCCAGTATTTTTGTCAGTATCCTGTAGAAGGTTTCATATAAAATTATACCTGTTGCATCATCGTCACCTTTCAACTCCCTGAGGAGGCCTTCAACAAACGTATGCCAAGTCTTCCTGTCTCATACTATTAGCTCAAGGTTTTTCATTTCTTTGTCTTATCCATCGCCAGTTCTCTTCTCCGTGTGTTTTTCTGTCTTCCTCTACCTCTTTTACCCAGGGGATTCCAGAATAAGGACAGCCTTGTAATGCTATCAACAGGTTTCCTCAGTGTGTGTCCTATCTATCTCCAGTATCTTCTTCTCATCTCTTGTTCCAGTGACACTTGTCAGTGTCTGTAAAGGGCAATTTTTACTATCTTGCAATATAATACATTTATATACTTATTATGTTCGCAAATATTTTGTAATCAAAGTATTTCCTTTTTAAGTGCTTAAGGAGAAGTCATTTTTGAGTTACTTCCCTTGAAAGTAGTTCCGTCATCTTCGATCGGACTCCGCGGACGAGTCTAGGCCTACTGCGATTTATTCTTTGGCTGGGTAGGAATAGATTGTTCTTGCTTCAGTATATCTATGGCCTGAATTTATACGTAGTGTTTGTATGAGTAGGACGAGTCTGTCTTATATATGGATATCTTTACATTTCTAAGTCGAACTATGTTGGTTGTCGCTAGAAAAGGTCAAAGGCTATGCAGCGGAAGTATCGCTAGCAAGGGGTGTGATTCATGGCCGTCATCCTGTCTGGATGTCGAATTTTGTTGTAGCAGGCCTATCGCCGAAAAAGTGATCTATAAGTCAATGGGGAAAAGTGATAGTCATTTAGACATGTTGTATGTACTTTACCCCAGTGTTTATTCTCTTTTGCCAAGGAATGGCAAAGTTATATTTCGCATAGAAAGGTAAAACCACAATTTATTATGAACTTGGGCTTCGCCATCGTTGTCGATAAACAGATGCACAGTGGTACTTTTGAAAAGAATATTTATTCAAAGGAAGACGACATTCCTATGTATCAGCACTAGATTGTATGATATTATTCAATTACCTCTATGAGAGAAGCTATGAAGAAATGAGGACATTTAACGAATGACCAATTTTGGTCTGGGTCCTATAGTGAGTGAAACTCACGAGAGAAGAACAGCCATGTTGAAATTCATATACTTTGTATTTATCGAGTGAGAAAAAGGGATGCCTGTACTATCGCTCGATGAACCAAGAGATCACTGCTACATGTGAGAACCCATGTCTGGGATTCCTATATCTTTATGGAAAATATATATATTGAACTTTACGTGAAGGGATATTCGCTAGACGAGGTTAGGTCTAGGAGCCTTCCTATATATTGGTTATGGTCTGACGTGCCCAGTCAGTAAAGCCAGATGATTTACATGATGGAACTCTGAATGCTTATTTACGAATGCTCCATTATGATATTTGCCAAGCATGAATGCTAACTTAAGATGATATTCCTGTGATCAACATTATGCTGTCTATGTCGACATTTGTTCCTGTAACCATACACGTACTGTCCAAGTGTGCGTCCCATTAAATGTTATAAAAAGACCACCGTAGTTCCAGTACTTCTTGAATTCGAACAGTGTGAGTATGAGTGATGTACTACCAACCTGTCAACTCTATCGAATCATTCTACCATTCGCGTTCTGACATTCACATACACACTCATTGTTTACACTCACATTCTTGTCGGAGCCTCATCACGTTCCAGGACAAGATGACCTGTATGACCAAAACTGTGCTGGGTTTAATGAGTTGACAATCGTTACACTTTACTACACCAGTCCCAACATCTACATTTATCAACTGGTGGACATTCACGTCATTTAACAAATAAAGCGTGATTCAACAACTAGTAGCCAGTATGAGTTAACAACTACACAGAGTTTAACAACTGGTGTGCCAGCTTCCTGGGTCAACCTGCACAGTGACCATATTGAGAAGTAAACTACTGAGACCAGACGTTCCTTGGGGTCTGTTACGACACACAAATACATCAACAGTACAACTCTACAGTGATGTCAGCGTGACCTGTCCTGTCGACAGTATGCAGTAACTAGGTCAGCGTTTGTTGACATTTGGTTCGTTGGACATTTGCCATACAACTGACAGTGTTACACAGCAAGCTTGGTTGAAACATAGAACATTACACATCAGGACTGGAGAATATTTGACAGTGTTTGCGAAAGGAAATGTTATTGAACTGAGAAGTCCTACATCGATTGTTATCATTCACATCAACGATGGAGCTTCTATTTCTGTGTTGAATTTAAAATAATTAGACCAGAAGTATTTGTTTAATAAAGTACCACAGTACTGTACTATTAGGCAGTGTAACTGAGCCTTCTTTACAACACATTCTTTCTGCAACACTCTATTTACATCATATTGCCATACTATTTATGCAATTATGTATTTATGTTTAAATATTTATATGTGATATTTGTTTGTATCCAGCGGGTTGTTGTTTTGGTTGGGCGGTGTCACACAACAGAGTATCCCACGTAATAGAGGGTCTGATGTGTGCGTTTCTATAGGTGCAATTTTCTTGATTGAAAATTTGCTGCGACAGCTGTTGCTATTAGTGTTAGCTGTGAAGACTGTACTCATTGTTGTTTTTGTAATATTCCTCTGTTCTTTAGTTTGTTTTGATTTGTTTGTATTTGTTGGTCTACCCTATTCTATCTTTCAGTTCTATTCTCAATTTATATTTATATACTGTGGCGTTATTTGTATTTGTTATCCTCTTGCGGTTTATCTTTTATTGTTTTTCCATTTGATTTATTTCATTTCCGTAAATGTTTTCATGTTCTTCTGTATAACTGTTTAGTTTTGTGCCTGATCGACATACACTATTTAAAATATAGTTGATCATATAAATTGATGTACAAGAATCAACTGATAGTTAATTGCTATTACTAAAGGTACACAGTTGATGATATAAAACACTATTTCCGGTGCACTGCACTTATATTATAGAGTGAACCAGCAACTTATAGCTGTTATTATATAAGGATTTATACAAGACCTTTGTAAGGCTTGTTTCCCACAGTGATTGGGATAGTTAAGTACTATTTTCCACAGGTTACAAAGTTATCATACAAGGTCTTTGATTAAGACTAAGAAAGTGAATTTATTTACTTTTGCAAATTACTGATCTTATTAGACAAGATGTCTACATTAGATTATTTTATCACACAAGGCAAGGCTCTTGATAAGACTGGTCAGCAATTAGAAGAATGGGCAGTTGCTCAATATGACAAAGCATTAGCTGCTGAAGAAAGAAAAGCATTGATTGAGGAGAAAAGATTAGAAGCTGAGGAAAAAAAATTACAAAGAGAGTATGAACAAAAGAAATTGCAGATACAGACTGATGAAAAAAGATTCCAGATGGAAATGGAAAAAGAGAAAAGAAAAGATGAAGCTGCTGCAGAAGAGAAAAAATTACAAGCTGCTGCAGAGAGAAAAAATTACAAGCTGCTGCAGAAGAGAAAAAATTACAAGCTGCTGCAGAAGAAAAAAGATTACAAAGAGAAGCTGAAGCAGAAGAGAAAAAAGCAATAAGAGAACATGAACACAAAAAAGAACTTTTAGCATTTGAGTTAGAAAAGTTAAAGTTAACAAACATAAGTGATGGTAATCAAGCATCTGGTGGTAATGGTAAACCCTTTACTTACAAGGTCAAGGTACCAGCGTTCAACCCTTCCAGTGATGACATAACATTCTGGCTAAATAGATTTGAACGCTCGTGTCGAGCACATAATGTGGACAAATCACAATATGCTAACCAGTTATCAGAAAATCTGAAAGGTGATTCTCTGACTAGTTTAAGTTTGGTTGAAGAGGCTGACAAAGATAACTATGATGTTATTAGGGCAGCCTTATTAAAGAAGTATCAGTTGTCTGAAGAGGGTTATCGGAAGTTGTTTAAGACAATGGTGCCTGAGGCAGGTGTAGAATTCTCAGAATTCATTGCAAGGACACGTCTTACATTTGATCGTTGGATTGAGCTATCCAAAACAGAAAAGACTTATGAAGCCCTTATGGACTTGATACTCAGAGACAAGATTATGTCAAGTATAAATAAACCTTTCCTCGAATTCTTACATGAGCGTAAACCTAAGTCTCTAAAAGAAATGGAACAGTATTGTACCCAATACGTCACTGCACATCCGGACGTAGCTATTAGCAACAGTAAGGTTAAAGAAGGTATGCCAGTTGCTTCTGCAACACCATACAACCCTAATCACTCTCACAAATTCCAAGGACCTCAAAATAGGTTTAATAAAAAAGGTAACTATTACAGTTATCAGAACCAAGGTAACCAATCATTTCAGGGTTCTTCTTCGAATACCTGGAGAAGAGCTGACAGCCCTCGATTCAGGGGTGGTCATAATTACAGGAACTTTCGCAAAGGAAGTCATTCTAGAAACTATCCAAGTTTTCCTTCATGGAGACAACAAGATCATAATTACCGAGATACTCATTATAATGAATATGATGATAGTAACCAAAGGAGCTATGATTCAAACCCGAGTAGGGGTTATAATAGTGGAAACAATGATAAGTACAGAGGCAATAATAACAGAGGTAGAGCACAATTCAAAAAACATAAAGCTCATTACCAGGCGAACTCTGCACAGCAAGAGTCCCACGAAGCCTATAAACAAAATAAAGATAATGATGACTCTAATAATATGGCATGTGCCGCTTTTGATTTTGGGAGAGCATCTCAGTGCCCCCAATGCAAAACATTATTTGAGCCAACCACAGTGTCTACTTTAAGCTGTGGGCATCCTCTTCCCGCTCTTCCTGCGTCAATCGCGCATGATGGGAGAGGTTCTCTTGTCTTACACAAAGGTTTAGTAAATGACAATCCAGTCTCAGTACTTTTTGATTCTGGATGCACAACTATTGGGGTTAGGCAGTCACTCATAGATCCTTCTCATTCTACAGGCAAAGTAGTCAAATGCGTAACATTTGGCGGCACCATAGAGAAATACTCTACCGCTATCATTAGGATTGCTACTCCTTTCTTCACAGGAGATGTACACGCATGTCTTTTGCCGAATCCGATCGCTGATCTTATCATCGGTCGCATTCACGGAGTCAAAGAATGCACTCCGGAGCAAATTTCCGTTTGGGAAAATCAAAATATGCAATCTGCTAATGCGGTAGTCACTAGAGCTCAAGCTCTCAATATGCCTGAAACTTCATCTGTTGAAGATAATGAAGTGCATAACCAAGATGATCCCTTGGTAATTTCTCGTGACTCGTTTATAAAACAACAAGAAGAAGATCCGACTCTTAAGAAATTCTTCACTCTTGTAACGAAAGGTGATCCGAATAAAGATTCAAATTGTAAATCTTGGATTACAATGAAGAATGGCGTACTTGTACGTATGGTGCAAGACTCCACTAAGTCAAGTCATTCTCAGATTCTTGTACCCAAGAATTTGAGAGTTAAGATCTTACAACATGCACACGACTCTCAGTGTGCTGGTCACATGGGTTTTTCCCGTACAAAGTCAAGAGTTCTTGCGGCTTTCTTTTGGCCTTTTGTGAACAAGGACATACGGATCTATTGTCGATCCTGTAAAGTATGTCAAGAAGTCAAATCCAAAGGTCCTCGTCATGCTGCGCCTATTCAGGCTGCAGATATTCCTATTCGTCCATTCCAGAAAATGGCGATAGACATCATTGGTCCATTCAAGATCAAATCTGCTAGAGGACATCAGTTTATCTTAACGTGTGTAGACATGTGCACACGTTGGCCAGAGGCTATCCCTCTAAAGAGCATTACTACCGCTGACATTGCAGATGCTCTTTGGCTTATATTTTCTCGGCTGGGATTCCCCGGAGAAATATTATCAGATCATGGCACCCAACTGATATCGGATACCATGTCTCAAGTAATGTCTACTCTACAGATAGAGAGATCTTTGAGTAGCATCTATCATCCTATGTCCAATGGGATGGTCGAGCGACTAAATAGAACACTTAAGAACTTATTAGGGAAGATAACTGAGGATCATCCTCAAGATTGGGATAGGGTTTTACCCGCGGCCCTCTTCGCGTACAGAGAGGTCCCCAATGAACATACAGGGTTTTCTCCCTTTGAACTTGTCTTTGGCGCGCGACCGCGCGGCCCAATGTCTTTGCTGCATGATCTTATAACAGCTGACAATATTGACGATGACACAAAATCTTCTTACGAGTATGTCATCGCGCTGAGACAAAAGATTATCGAAGCATGCAAATTGGCAACGTCCTCTTCTGAATTTGCTAAGCAGAAGGCAAGACAATTTGCTAATAAGAAGAGAACTTTACGACAACTTTGTCCTGGTGACAAAGCATTTGTTTTGCTACCTTGTCGTGAAAATAGACTCCTTATTAGTTGGAAAGGTCCGTACGATATAATATCGAAAATTTCAGATGTTGACTACATCGTCGATATTAACGGGAAGCATAAAACCTTCCACATCAATATGCTTACGGAGTTCCATGAACGTCCTGACTATCTACAGCCTATTTTCCAGGCAACGGACGATTCTCATGTCAAACATGGTCATTACTCATCACTGTCTGTAATACAGGATGAGGAAACAAGTTTTTCGGATGTTAATCTTCCGCTTCCAATGATCCCACTTCATTCTAGTGAATCATGGAAAGACGTTACTGTTTCTCCTGATTTGTCTCTAGGAGAACGGCGACAAGTTTCGTCTATGTTACAAACATTTCAGGATGTCCTCACTGACATCCCTGGACAAACTCATGTCATTGAGCATGACATTGTTCTAACTGAACATACTCCAATTAGGGTTAGACCTTATCCTATCCCTATACATTTCCAAACACAGGTTGAAAAGGAGTTGGATGAAATGATAGATTTACAAATAATCGAACCATCCACTTCTGCATATTCTTCGCCGATGGTTATTGTTCGAAAAAAAGACAATAACATACGTCTTTGCGTTGACTATCGCAAATTGAATCAAGTTACGAAGTTCGATGCTGAACCTATGCCTTTACTAGAAGAGTTACTTACTCGTCTTTCTAAATCGCATTTTTTCACTAAACTTGATTTGTCTAAAGGATATTGGCAAGTTCCATTATCCGAACGCGCCAAACCTCTTACCGCTTTCTCTACTCCCAGAGGCCTTTTCCAATGGAATTTTATGCCTTTCGGCCTTATGAACGCACCAGCTACATTTGTACGCATGATGCGTCGAATCCTATCGTATCGGTCAGATGTCATTGCTTATCTAGACGACATCTGTCTTTTCAGCGATACTTGGGAAGATCACTATTCAGGGTTAGTTGAATTATTATCAACTCTGCGTGAGTATAACCTGACAGCAAAACCATCTAAAGCTGTATTGGCTTTAGCGAAATTGCTTTCTTAGGCCATCGAGTAGGTCACGGTTTCTTGAAGACAGAAGACCATAATATCACTAAGATACTTAACATCTCTATCCCTAGGACTAAAAAGCAAGTGCGAAGTCTTTTAGGTCTCATACAATTTTATGGACGTTTCATTCCGAATCTGTCCTCTATCATGGCACCTCTCTCTACACTATTAAAGAAAGGGTCGCCTAACATGGTTCACTGGTCTCATGAATGCCAATCTTCACTAGAGAAGATCAAAACTATGTTTTCATCACCACCTATTTTAGTGTTACCTACAACAGATAAGACATTTGTTCTTCGTAGTGACGCTTCATCCACTGGGATTGGAGCGGCACTAATGCAAGAGTACTCTGGAACTCTGCATCCTGTAATGTATATATCCAGAAAACTTAATGCTGCAGAAAGGAATTACTCGGTTTTAGACCGTGAATTATTGGCAATGGTTTGGTCAATTCTCAAACTCCAAAGATTCCTTCTGGGCGCGCATTTCGTAGTGGAAACTGACCAAAAAGCTCTTACGGCTATCCAAAGTAAGAACTTGAAGAGCTCGAGATCAACTCGATACGCAATCGCTCTTCAACCTTTTCATTTCTCGGTACGAGCTATCCGTGGTTCAGAAAATGTGATGGCGGACATTCTGTCCAGATGCCCACATGATGCCACTTAACTGTTAAATATTGGATCTTTTTAATATGTATAACTTTACAACAGTTATTTTTTGTTTCTTTACTAAGATACACATTTGTAATTTAATAATAGAATGATGGTATCGCTACTTAGCGGTTTATTGATGTTTATTCACCGCTGTTCTTTGATGATTGTTTCTTCATAAATCATAAATTTAAGATTATAGTGTGAATTTTTGGTATGCATTGTATAATTACCAGAATTGTATTATACGTACATCACACCTTCCTGGAAACATTTATTCGTAGAGAAACAATTTCTCTCAGATTTTGAGATATATTCTCACCGGTCATATTAGGAATTATAGTTATTCCTGATATTTTCATCTGCGCAGTATTCTTGCGTTGTGAGCCTATTCTACGTGCTCCTAGATGTATTTAAAAAAAAAATTTATTTTTTTTTTCCCGGGAGGTGTGGTAAGACTGTAAAGGGCAATTTTTACTATCTTGCAATATAATACATTTATATACTTATTATGTTCGCAAATATTTTGTAATCAAAGTATTTCCTTTTTAAGTGCTTAAGGAGAAGTCATTTTTGAGTTACTTCCCTTGAAAGTAGTTCCGTCATCTTCGATCGGACTCCGCGGACGAGTCTAGGCCTACTGCGATTTATTCTTTGGCTGGGTAGGAATAGATTGTTCTTGCTTCAGTATATCTATGGCCTGAATTTATACGTAGTGTTTGTATGAGTAGGACGAGTCTGTCTTATATATGGATATCTTTACATTTCTAAGTCGAACTATGTTGGTTGTCGCTAGAAAAGGTCAAAGGCTATGCAGCGGAAGTATCGCTAGCAAGGGGTGTGATTCATGGCTGTCATCCTGTCTGGATGTCGAATTTTGTTGTAGCAGGCCTATCGCCGAAAAAGTGATCGATAAGTCCATGGGGAAAAGTGATAGTCATTTAGACATGTTGTATGTACTTTACCCCAGTGTTTATTCTCTTTTGCCAAGGAATGGCAAAGTTATATTTCGCATAGAAAGGTAAAACCACAATTTATTATGAACTTGGGCTTCGCCATCGTTGTCGATAAACAGATGCACAGTGGTACTTTTGAAAAGAATATTTATTCAAAGGAAGACGACATTCCTATGTATCAGCACTAGATTGTATGATATTATTCAATTACCTCTATGAGAGAAGCTATGAAGAAATGAGGACATTTAACGAATGACCAATTTTGGTCTGGGTCCTATAGTGAGTGAAACTCACGAGAGAAGAACAGCCATGTTGAAATTCATATACTTTGTATTTATCGAGTGAGAAAAAGGGATGCCTGTACTATCGCTCGATGAACCAAGAGATCACTGCTACATGTGAGAACCCATGTCTGGGATTCCTATATCTTTATGGAAAATATATATATTGAACTTTACGTGAAGGGATATTCGCTAGACGAGGTTAGGTCTAGGAGCCTTCCTATATATTGGTTATGGTCTGACGTGCCCAGTCAGTAAAGCCAGATGATTTACATGATGGAACTCTGAATGCTTATTTACGAATGCTCCATTATGATATTTGCCAAGCATGAATGCTAACTTAAGATGATATTCCTGTGATCAACATTATGCTGTCTATGTCGACATTTGTTCCTGTAACCATACACGTACTGTCCAAGTGTGCGTCCCATTAAATGTTATAAAAAGACCACCGTAGTTCCAGTACTTCTTGAATTCGAACAGTGTGAGTATGAGTGATGTACTACCAACCTGTCAACTCTATCGAATCATTCTACCATTCGCGTTCTGACATTCACATACACACTCATTGTTTACACTCACATTCTTGTCGGAGCCTCATCACGTTCCAGGACAAGATGACCTGTATGACCAAAACTGTGCTGGGTTTAATGAGTTGACAATCGTTACACTTTACTACACCAGTCCCAACATCTACATTTATCAACTGGTGGACATTCACGTCATTTAACAAATAAAGCGTGATTCAACAACTAGTAGCCAGTATGAGTTAACAACTACACAGAGTTTAACAGTGTCGCGAGAGGTTTAGATGTTATAAAAGAATAAGATATCCTGGACATAAAGGTGTATCAGATGATACCAGGATAGGGCCAGATAAGAGTCTGATCTTATCAGTAATACCCCCTTCTCTGAAGAGAGTAAGGGTGTATAGACACAAAGGTAGGATCAAGCTATGTAAGTTCCCAGAGAAGATGGTGCTGTAGTTTTCTGAGTCTCTAACTGCCTACCTCTCCTGATCCGCCTCTGTGATTATAGTATTTAATATGTTTCTGACTCTGCTAGGGGTAATTTATATACTATATTCACCAACAAGAACTGTAATTCAACTTCAAGAATCTAAGAAAGTCTTCTGGTGAATATTTACAATTTAATTAAACAGTTTCTCTTTTCTGTTTGAAAAGTGTTAAACTCAAATATTTTACAACATTAAATAAATAATAATAGTTAACAATTGTTTTTCTCTTGGGTCAAAATGTCTTTCATCTTGTAGACAACTTTCGCTTGCTTGATCATTCACTTGTAGAATTGTTTATTATTATTATTACTATAAGTTTATAGAAACACTATACTAGTTTGGTCATCACAAACTGGATGAAGTTATGTCTTTATTGAGTCTGGATATGCTGCACAGTTGCCTTAAGCAACTTATCGTAGTCACTGCAGATGGCTCCCTTATATGCTGGATATATAATTCAGATGAACTCGTTCCAGTAGTTACAAACGTGATGACGGGCCTGCTATCACCAACTGGCACCGCATACGTTGCAACTTTTTTAAGAGCAGCCTCTTTTGATTTGGAGACTTTTGGTAAAGGATTAAACCTGCAATGAATTCAAACGCAATCCCTGTATTTTTCTATCCATATCCCTCTTATGGCACAGATGGGGACGATAGTCAGTTTCAGGTAAGCGTGCTAGCAGATGCACAAGATATAGTATAGTATCAACAATCATTTTAATTCCAAGTGATCACAATTTACTTTTACCTTCTAAATTATAAGTATTTTCCCATGATTCGCCTCCATACAATAATTTGGTTGTGAGTAAAATTATTAAATAATATGTCAAACGATACTGTGAATCAATCCCTTTCATCCTTCTTTATGTTCCTGATAGGTGTATCATTCTATTCAAGAAATACTTCTTTAAATACCTTTCCCAACTTACATACACAATTAGCCATCTTTCTCAATATTTAAATATTTCCGAAGGCGGGCTTTGCCTCTAGAAGTACGTATGAGCCTGTAAGTTTCATCAGAAGACACAGTCCATTCTTAACACATCTTATACACGTCGTATCGCACAGTTGGATTAATCATTATAATTACACACAATTATATACATTTATATATAAATAGATTCGTTCTTACCCTCGGGTACACACACAGACTAGCCCTCAATGGTTGATTAAGGTCTGGTACCAAGTGCAGAAGGCAAACGCTGGCATTAATATATGCTCTGCCTTCCCCGCTCTCTGTTTTTCAAATCGTGACTGACCGAAGTTTGTTAGGCAAGTCAATTTATAGTCCAACCTCGGACGTAAGAGGTGGAACCCCTCTAAGAATGCAATAACTATCCTAAAATGTGGGTATCGTTTGGCCTTTTGTACAATGTAGGAAAACTACTTTTTTAATTATCTTCGTTATTCCTGATGCGATTTTAGTCAATTAAAGTTTATCTTATACTTCGAATTAGGCTTTACATATCTATCTAATAATCTTTTTGGTTATTACTTGCATTTTCTGTTATGCATAGTTTAAACAGCTAAACTTAGGCCAACCTGAAGCTTTGAATGCATTTAACCTAAGATTTCTCCCGTCCTATAATAGTATTAGTAAAAGTATTACTACTTACGGGTAGAGTAACATCCCTAATATTGTTTTGATAACCTCTGCCAAGTTGTACTTCTTCCATACTGCTGTAGTAAAATCCCGAAGTTAATCATGTTACACAAAATAGGGTCTGGCCATCTTTATTTTCCCAGCAGTTGCAAACACAGGACCAAAAAGCGTTTTCATTGGTCGGTGTATCATATCTTTTTACAATGTATGGTGCGCGGTAAGGCCAGAGTTATTAGAATTCGTGATGTGAAACAGATGTCATTCCACGACAGTCAGGTTCTTGTCATCAGTTCCACAACAGGACATCTGTTGCACCAGTCAAAATAAGCTCACTATCTTTGAAGGAAAGAAATATTTTCCATTAATATTATATTTTATTGGTAGGCTGCATTTTAAGCATCTGATTTAACCATCCTTAGAACTAAATAAAACAATCTTGGATGGAACCATTTATCATACTTGAGTTAAATTTAGTTAAAAGATCACTGGTCACTAACTCATTGATAGTTTTTGCTTTTTTTTTATTCATTCAGATGCTCTGTGATTTTCTTGAAGGCAAACCACGGTATGTATTTATATTCCTGTAGTCATTCTTATGTTTTTGGTGGAGGTTGCATCTTTGAGAGGATTTAATAATCCTGGCAGATGATAATCAAAATATTGCAGACTGTGGTAAATAATTACCAGTACTGAGTGTGGGAGTGGCAGTGGTGTTGGCTGTAGACGTCAGACGATGTTTGTGCACGTTGTGGGTGCATTTGACTAATGTTTGTTTTAGATTTCTTGGAGAAAGGTGGACTGTTATGAACAGTAAATGCCATAACATTGACCTTTTGTATTTTACAACCCAGCTATCACAGAGAGAGAGATACATTAAAAAAAACACAAATATCAAGGACAAAATCTGCAAAATACTTTAACTGGATCTTGCTCTTCAAACATATGTATAAACTTTATTGAGAAAAAATGTGTATGAAGTCTACAAAGAGATAAATAATATTAATCACTTCAACATACCATTAGACAAGAAGTATATAACATAATATTTACAGCTTACATGTAATGTAAACAACAAATGCCATAACCTTGACCTTTTATGATTAGTCATTCATCAGTACCTTTCAACTCCACATGAAGCCCAATTCTTCAACTAAAACATGCCAAACCTTCCTGTCCTGTGCCATTAATTCAAGGTATTTCCTGTGCCATTAATTCAAGGTATTTCCATGTTCTCTTTATCCCTGTCAAGTCCATCTCCAGTTCTTTTCTCCTTGTATCTGTTGGCCTTCCTCTATTACTCTGGGGATTTTAAACCAGGAACTGCCTTGTAATTCTGTCAGCTGGTTTTCTTAATATGCATCCCATCTAAGTCCAGCGTTTTCTCCTCATCTCTTGTTTCACTGGTGTTTGGCTATTTCCATCAATTTCACACTATCTTGTCAGACCCTTAGCAGGCCATTGAATATGATGACAAATATGGAAATAGGTGAAGGGCAGTTTCTTATAAGCACCAATATAACAACCTACATCATATCTATCCCTATCGTTCCGCGTGGAATATGGGACTGTAATCACCACAGATTTCTATTTTCAGACTGTCTTTTTTCAAGTCAGCCTGTGAGGTACCATGCTTAGCTTCCTTCTCCTGGTTCTCTTTACTTTATTCTCCAAGTTCCATTTACTTCCTCCTCCAGGTTCTCTTTGGCTTCCTTCTCCAGGTTCTCTTTGACCTCCTTCTCCAGGTTCTCTTTACTTCTTTCTACAGGTTCTCTTTACTTCTTTCTCCAGATTCTCTCCGGTTTCCTTCTCCAGGTTCTCTTTGGCTTCCTTCTCCAGGTTCTCTTTGGCTTCCTTCTTCAGGTCCTCTTTGCTTCCTTCTGCAGGTTCTCTTTTACTTCCTTCTTCCTTCAGGTTCTCTTTGGCCTCCTTCTCCAGGTTCTCTTTGAATTCTTTCTTCAGGTTCTTGTGCTTCATTCTCCATGTTCTCTTTGGCTTCCTTCTCCAGGTTCTCTTTGGCTTCCTTCTCCAGGTTCTCTTTAGCTTCCTTCCTTCTCCAGGTTGTCATTTGTTTCCTTCTTTCTCCAAGTTTTCTTGGGCTTCCTTCTCCAGGATCGCTTTGGCTTCTTTCCTTCTCCATGTTCTCTTTTGTTTCCTTCCTTCTCCTGGTTCTCTTGGGCTACCATCTCCAGGTTATTTTTTGGCTTCCTTCCTACTTCAGGTTCTCTTGGGCTTCCTTCTGCAGGTTATGTTTTGTTTCTTTCCTGTTCCAGGTTCTCTTGGGCTTCCTTCCTTTCCAGTTCTATTCGGCTTCCTTCCTTTTCCAGGTTCTCTTTGGCGTTCTTCCTTCTCCAGGTTCTCCTGGACTTTCTTCTCCGGATTCTCTTTGTCTTCTTTCTCTGTGTTCTCTTTGACCTTCTCCAGGTTCTCTTTGTCTTCCTCCTCTAGGTTCTCTTTGACTTTCTTCAGGTTCTATTTAACTTCCTTCTCTGGGCTCTCTTTGACCTCCTGCTCCATGTTTTCTTTGACCTCCTGCTCCAGGCTCTCGTTCTCATGGAGAGAATGAAACAGAGGTCTCTGTTGATGAATGTCTGCAACTTGGGTATGGTATTCTTGTTGTCATGCTACACTTCTGAACAATAGAATAGGATAGATTTTATATTTGGGTTCGACAACCTGATTTTTTTTCCTGCGGAAAAACTGTAGAGTTCTGTATTAGTGGAGAGAGTTGAAGACCAATCTGACATTTTAAGTCATGGCATTGACATCTTGATTACGTTATTTCTTATTTTATGTATATTTATATAACAGCTTATTATGACCAAAATGCCATGTCAGGGACAAGATAAACGAGGGAAAAAAGATATTGAAGTGGTTAACTTCAATCAGTCTTAACTCCTTGTGGAGTGCAGGTCTGCAACAAAAGCATACCAAGCCTTTCATGTCTTGTTGCATCTGCTCAAGATATTTTCATCTCTTCTCGATCCCTTTCATGTCTTGTTGCATCTGCTCAAGATATTTCCATCTCTTCTTGATCCCTTTCATGTCTTGTTGCATCTGCTCAAGATATTTTCATCTCTTCTCGATCCCTTTCATGTCTTGTTGCATCTGCTCAAGATATTTCCATCTCTTCTCGATCCCTTTCGTGTCTATCTCCAGTTCTCTTCCCCAAGCAGTCTTTTTTTAATGGTTTCTCTCTATATCTTTTACCCTGGTGATTACAGAACAGGACTGCCTTGTAATGATAACAAGCTGATTTTCTTAATGTGTGTCCTATCCAGTGACAGCATCTTCTCTTAACCTCATGTTCCACTAGTGTTTGGTTCTTTCAGTCAGCTCCACATTATTGTTCTTTGCATACCATTTCAGTCTTTCTGTTCTGCGCAAGCAAATGGTTAAATTTCCTGAACGAGATAAGTAGGATAAATGATGAAGATGCTTATCTAACTAACATGGTCACCAGCACTTATAGTGACATCATTCTGTACCACTGCAGCAACCCGTAGATTCCTGTTCCATGAAATGCTTAGACTTATGTCATAGAAATACACTTTCTTGGTATAGTGAACTTGTTTCTAAACTCGAATTTCATGCTCAGCATTTGAAACCTGTGGTGAAATAAAGCAACGTCATAAATATTAATTATAACATGCCACGGAACTGGTGACAATGGTTTGCAGAGAGTGATGTATTCACTAGGCTGTTGTGATTTGCTTTGAGGAAATAAAGTGTTGAAAAAAAAAGAGTAATGTAAATTCAACTGAATTTCATTGTTTTGTTTTTTTTACTAGCAGGGAGAAACCAAGAAAGCAGAAACAGCCTTTAAGGCCTGCATCAAGAAAAAAGGCAGTAAAAGTCATCCATGGTAGACAGCTTTACTGGTTTTTAGCTGACAAATTGGCATTGGCAAGCGTAATACCACAGAAACAAACTGTGACACGATAATGATTCTGTTTTCATGGAGAAAGGTTAATAAGTAAGATAATGAGGAAGAATTGGAATGTGAAATGTACCTTAGATTAGCAGTTAAGAAATTAGAAGTAGAACCAGTTTCCATAGGAAGCACATTCCTTTTGCTGCAATTGACTGTTTTATTGATATATTATTGGTCATGATTGACATGCATATAACAATGTTGATTCTACATAACATGTTAAGACCCATTTCCTTACTGTCACTTTCTTGTCAGTGTGTATGAGGGAATTTTTTTTCACTTTTGTTTTTTTCATTAAGTCTGTGTTTGGGCATTTGCAATTCTATTTTTCAGTTTGTTATACATTGTCTGTCCAGGGTGCCTAAGTTTCTTCATCTGATTCACTTTCTTTCCTGTTATCTAAAATTCCACATGTGTTTTCTATTTTAATAACACATGTCAGTGCAAGAGCCTTAAAAGAGTATGATTGTTTGTATAAATTATATGATGTGTGCTCAGAGGAAATCTGTTTTTAAAGGAGTTCTATCATTTCTCATGCTCTAGAATATCTGCAGATAATATTACAAATGGAGGTGGAAATTAATAATGACTTTTTCTCATTGTCCACAACAAAGTTCATTGTGTCACCTTTTAATTTTGCAGACAGTGCTGAAGGCTTGTATGTGACTGCTGGAGAAAAAAATGCATTCATTTAATATCTGCTCTAATTCTACATTATATGTGATTTCATTACCTTTTAGTTCCTCAAGGAGCATAAGCCTTCAGTAAATTCATGCCAAGCCTTGTCCTCTGTTGTCAGCTCAGGGTCTCTTCATGCCCTACTTACCCCCATTCATTTCTGTCTCTATTTCTCTTCTTCGTGTGTTTTTTGATCTCCATATACCTCCCCTATTTGAGATTTAGTAATTGGGAAATATGGAGATGTTTCTGTCTGATCATGACAGCATTTCTGAAAAGCATTAACCCTATTGATACCTTCTCAAACATCATACTCGTACGTGCAAACATTCTCATCATTCTCAAGGTCTTTTCACATCTTCTTCATCCTCTTCATGTCTGTCTCCAGTTCTCTTCTCCACGTGTTCTTTGGTCTTCCTCTACCTCTCTTACCCTGGGGATTCCAGAACAAGGACTGCCTTGTAATGTTAATATGTCACGGATATTGAAAGGTTTTTAATGTCTATTTTTTCTTCATTCATCAACTTACAGTGACATACCTATCAACCTGTAAGGGATTCTTGTATAACTTACGAGAATTGACACAATTAACTGTGTATGCCCTTACCAAGCTCTTACGGATTTTCTTGAGAAAAAAATGTAAAAAAAAAAAAAAATTTGCTAATCATGTTTTATTTTTTTAAACTTTAATCTAAAAATATTTTCTAACCCATGTTTTTTTTTTTTAATCAGAAAATATTTTCTAGCTCAGGTTTTATTTTATTTATTTTTTTTTTAACCATTTTTTATTTTCTTAACTCCTGGGATTTCTCTGCATCTGTTTTTAAAATAAGATATCTCCCAGGAACCAATCAAATCATTTTATATCCAACAATTTTGGCAGTAAGTTTGAATTTGCCTCATACATTTTGGACTTTCAGCATGACAAGTATTTTTAAAGGTATCTATTATGAACCATGCTTGCGACCATCTCTAAACGCCTTGTAAAAAAAAAAAAGCTAAGTATTTAATACTGTGTTCATAACTTGAGTAAATATTGTTATTTTGTTTTGTTGTATTTTTTTTTAATCATTCTCTTCACCTTTCCAGTTATATTTTGCCCTTTTATATATTTCTGATAAATTAATCTCATAATATTCTTTGTACATAACTAGAAAAAAAAAGTTTGTTTGCATACGCTTTTCTGTTTCTAGAGTAAACCCACACAGTACTTTATTCCAGTGATCGAGATTTGCTGCTTTACTTTTCAATAAAGTGGTGATCTTTTATCACTGGTCTACCAACTTTTGAATAATAATTTTGTGAATTTTTGGTAGCATGTTTCTTACTTCCAAGATTCGATATTGTGTGCATAATTTGGTTAAATGCTGTTTGCTTTGCTTTGTTGTATTTTTTATTGTTCTCTTCGTCTTTCCAGTTATATTTTGTCCTTTTATATATTTCCAATAAATTAATGTTATAACATTATTTGTGCGTAACTAAAAAAAATTTGTTTGCATAACCACAAGAGTAAATCCATACAGTAAATCCCTTTGAGTGTAAAGGAGAATAATGGGCTTGTTCAACGGGGGAACCTCTTTTGATGATCAGATTGCCCCCTGTTGTATCGCTCTGTATAGAGATTCCTATCATCATCCCAACCCGTAACCCGTCATGGGTTGTAGGGGTGCCATGGTGGAAGCATCAGCAGACAGGGTCCTCCACTGCTCTCTATCCTCAGCAGCGTGTACAAGTGTGGAAAAACCGTGCTCTGCCCATTCTTTGATGTTATCATCATACAGTACTTTATATCAGCGGTCAAGATTCTCTTATATATTTTTCAATAAAACGTAGATCAATTACCATTAGTCTACCAACTGTTTAATACTTGTGTAAATTTGTGTTAACAGGGTTTGTTTTCCTCCCAAGATTATTAGTTGGAATAATTCATCCATTGAATGATGGCTGAGCCTAATTCAAAGAAATGAAAGCTTGCAGGTCATGGTAAGTTTCAGGCCGATTGTGTTAAACTCTTCCCTGGAATTGTAGATGCATCCAAGTTAGGATCAACCCATGCTTTTTGTAGATTATGCAGCAAAGATATTAAAGTAGTAGTTTCAGGATTATATGACCAGAAAGAACATTTTAAAATGAAATCGCATGAAAAAATGTTTACAACGAAGAAGGGAGCATGCATTAAGACCTTTTTAGCTCAGCCAAAGCAAGAAGAGGGTGGCATTACAAGGGCTGAAGTTTTACTTGCCAATTTCATTGCCCAGCATAACTTATCTGCATCTGTAGCTGACCCCTGTCATGACTTAGCAGCTGTAATGTTTCCTGACAGTGATATTGCCAGAAAGTTCCAGTCAAAGAGGACCAAGACAACACTTATGATTAAAAACTGCCTGGCCGCATCTGCAACAGTAATAAAGCTGTGCGAGGAAACCCACCCTTCTCATTAATGGTTGATGAATCAAGTGACAAGAAAACAGAGAAGTGGTTAGCCATTATGGTGAGAGTTTTATATGTCAGTGGGTAATAAAATTACTGATAAATTTCCCTTTGACAATCGGGTGTTAAAGGACTTAAAAGTGCTAGATCCAAGAAGTAAAGATAATTTCAGGTATCCAAACATCTGCAGATGGGTAGATACTTTTGCCCCAGATCTTGATCAGGAAGCACTGAAAGATGAGTTCGATGACTACTGTATGTTGTCTGATGTGTGTGTGTGCCTCTACTGACAGATAGTGGTCAGAAAAAGAGCTTCTGTAGCTACTGGCTGGAAGTTGTTAAGCAGAAAACAAGTACAGGTGGCATCCTCTTGTCTAATTTGAAAGTCATCATTCAGCAACTGCTGATACTGCCTCACAGCAATGCTGACTGCGAAAGATCATTTTCAGTGATGAACAAAATCCACTCAGCCTGCAGGAGGTCCATGAATGCAGACATACTTCTTTTTAGCAGTGCGAGATTAACATTGATACATGCTGTGTAGACTTTAAGCCCACAATGCAATTTTGGAAAGTGCTAAAAGTGCATGTGTTGATTATAATACAAAACACTGTGCATCGAAAGAATAGCACCTCACAATCACTAAGTTTTTGAGATGTAAAGAACAGCCTGAGACTATTAGTATGTTTTATATCACACTAATTCAAATGCCATTTGATTTGTATATATCATTTCTCATTTTAAAACTGTATCGTGTATAATTTATTAATATATTTTTTTGTGTAAGGTTTTTTTTGGGTGTTTGTAAAGTTTTTTTTTTTGGGTCCAGCATGCAATTTTTCATCTCAGGAGGTTTACAGATATGAAGTGTAGAGGTGGGCAAATCGACACACTCCGCTGTTTCGAGACAGTCGGCTCAGTGATTTAAACTGTGTCGACACACTGTTTCGACACAATGGCACTATTGCCCGTATCGGGGAGAAAGAAGTCTCTAATAGACAGTATACATTACTATACATGAACTGTGTGAGACAATCTCCTCTGTTTTTTCTTGCGTGCTACTGGCGTGTGTGAAAATCTATGGCATTTTGTGTGACCACAATTCAATATTTTTACACAAGTCTTCATTATGATGAAATAAAACGGAGATATGATGATAGCTGCAGTATATGTGAAAATAATAAAAAACAACAATAATAATAACAGTAATAATAACACATGATATCAAACTAGAGTAAGCTAGTTTTGGTAGACAATGATTCAAATCCACACCGAGTACACAGATATCAGCAGAGCTAATAAAGTGTCCATTACATTTATACGAACACACGGACACTTTCAACTTTAACATAGTGCCTAAAACATTGACAACTGCAGCACTGACACAATTTCCAGTGTCTATAACTTCTCAGCAAAAATAATATCACTTGTAAAATCAAGTCATCATAACACATCCCTGAAAAATATGACGTTTGATATTCCATACTAATGTTCCGAACGGTTGACTCAAATTTTACAAAGGCCCACGGAAGGTGAGACAGTGTGTCTCTGCAAAACAGCGAGGCAGACAGGAAATGAAACTGTTTCGAAACAAAAAGCAGGCTGTGTGTCAAATCTTTCTGACTCAATGCTGTTTCGAAGCATTGTTTCGACACACACACACAGTAGCCATCTCTAATGCAGTGACATTTTTATGTATAATGTTTTGTTCAAGTACTGTCTGGCTACAGTTGAACTGTCCACTGTTCATTCTGAAATCAAACTAGTCTGCAACATTCACTAGTCCTAGGTTTACCTCATCATGTAAAGAAAATAGCCACAGAAACCCCCCACTGCAAGAGCATGTGAGTGTTTGGTGCAGGCTTACAGCAAGGTGACCAGCTGTAGTGGTGCCTACATGTTCTGTAAGGAGCGCTTGGGAAAATGATGATGATTTCCGTGGTTTATTCAGCTTTAATATGGCATTTTTATTCTACAGTCAAATATTTATCTTTATAAATATATACATGATTTTTTAATTTAAAAAATGAACAGCATATTGTTAGCTGATTATTGATATACATTTTTTCTGTTCTTTCCTTATGAGTACATTTTGGATTTGTATGTTATTGATGCATTGTACTTGTTTTTTTGTATTTGCAAGAAATAATTACGTGTGCCTGGATATAATTGTCTTCAGCTTGATGTAATTGTCTACAACTAACAGTGCCTGGATATAATTGTCTTCAGCTTGATGTAATTGTCTACAACTAACAGTGCCTGGATATAATTGTCTTCAGCTTGATGTAATTGTCTACAACTAACAGTGCCTGGATATAATTGTCATCAGCTTGATGTAATTGTCTACAACTAACAGTGCCTGGATATAATTGTCTTCAGCTTGATGTAATTGTCTACAACTAACAGTGCCTGGATATAATTGTCTTCAGCTTGATGTAATTGTCTACAACTAACAGTGCCTGGATATAATTGTCTTCAGCTTGATGTAATTGTCTACAACTAACAGTGCCTGGATATAATTGTCTTCAGCTTGATGTAATTGTCTACAACTAACAGTGCCTGGATATAATTGTCTTCAGCTTGACGTAATTGTCTACAACTAACAGTGCCTGGATATAATTGTCTTTAGCTTGACGTAATTGTCTACAACTAACAGTGCCTGGATATAATTGTCTTCAGCTTGATGTAATTGTCTACAACTAACAGTGCCTGGATATAATTGTCTTCAGCTTGATGTAATTGTCTACAACTAACAGTGCCTGGATATAATTGTCTTCAGCTTGATGTAATTGTCTACAACTAACAGTGCCTGGATATAATTGTCTTCAGCTTGATGTAATTGTCTACAACTAACAGTGCCTGGATATAATTGTCTTCAGCTTGATGTAATTGTCTACAACTAACAGTGCCTGGATATAATTGTCTTCAGCTTGATGTAATTGTCTACAACTAACAGTGCCTGGAAGTTGAAAATCTTGGGAATCCCTGGTGTAACATGGAACCACGGTAGTGCAGTGATTAGTGCATTGACTTCCTAGCTCAGTGGTCCATGGCCCACATTTTGTATTTGCAAGTTACTGATGCAAAGTTCTTGTTTTTACAAGAACTAATTAAGTATGCCCAGATATAATTGTCTGTTTTTTTAAACAAACAAGCATAATTGTAATTTGTCCAATTTACAATCTTCATCTTCCTCGTTTGTCCTGAAAAGGACGTTGGTTGCGTTGTGTCCGTTTACAGCGAAGCTGCGATACTTTCGGCCACATCTGACTTCAGCACGGCATTTTTGGGACCGGGTTTGCCTTCCCTATTCGATCCCTACTCTCAGCCAGACTGCAGTGATGCAACCTGTTTCTAGGACCACAACTTGGAGGTGGAGTAGGGTCTTGATCAGCTCTGGTTCGCTGACGCAAGCAGTCAAGCTATGGGTCATTGGCTGCATCCAATATCGGCGGTTGTTCATATTTTTTGGAATTGAAAACAATATATATATATCCTAATTATAACCCATCAGAGGTTGAAAGGGACATTTTTCATCAGTACGTTAAAAAACAAAATTGTCTTCAGCTGTGGGTGTAACTGTCTTCAGCTGAGAGTGCTTTCAAGTGGGAACTGTTGGCAATCCCTGGTTTAACATGTCACATATAATGAAACATTTTGGTCTCTTTTTTTTTTTTTTCATACGTCTACATTCAGTTTTTTTTTAATTATATATAATGTTTTGTTCAAGTACTTTCTGGCTACAACTGAACTGTACCCTGTTCATTCTGAAATCAAAATAGACTACAATATTCATTTCGATTGGTTTATCTCATCATGTCAAACATATTGACACAGAAAGCACTACAGTAAAAGCGTGTTACTACTTGGCGCAGGCTTTCTGCAAAGGGATCAGCCACAGTGGTTGCTTCATGCTCTGTAAGGAGCATTAGGGAAACGTTATGATGATATCAGTGGTTTATACAGCTTTATTATGCCATTTTTGTTCTACATTCCAATATTTATCTTGATAAATATATACATGATTTTTTGTATTAAGAAAATCTCTTTCCTTATTATGAGTTCATTTTGAATTTGCATGTTATTGATGAAAAATACTTTGTTATATTTTTCTACCTGAAATAATTAAGTGTGCCTGGATATAATTGCCTTCATCTGTGTGTCTCTTGATATTGTTGTTGAACAGAATTGACATCATTGCACTCCAGGCAAACCCATAGATGCTCAGTTTCCCTCAGTATATGTTGAAAAGTGTGATTGCTTACTGTTACTGTAGCTTGCTGGTAAAAAGTCGATGAAGTTGTCTTCAACTAAGAGTGTCTTGATGTAGTTGTCTTCAACTAAGTGTTTTGATGTAGTTGTCTTCAACTAAGAGTGTCTTGATGTGGTTGTCTTCAACTAAGAGTGTCTTGATGTGGAATCCCTGGTTTAACATGTCATATATATTGAAAAGTTTTTGTGTCAATTTTTTTTTTTTAATTCTTCAACATACAGTGATATTTTTATTATGTATGTTTTGTTCAAGTACTTTTTGGCTACATTTGAACTGACCACTGTTGATTCTGAAATTCTGAAATCAGAATAGTTTGTCTTGATTAATTAGTTCCATATCTTTCATTGGTTTACCTCATATTTTAAAACAAGTTGCCATAGAAACCAATGCTTCAAGAGCATGTGACTGCTTGGTGCAGGCTTACAGCAAGGGGACCAGCTGTAGTGGTGGCTCTATGATCCATAAGGAGGCAAATAAAAATGATGATTTCATTGGTTTATACAGCTTTATTATGACATTTTATTCTACAGTCAAATACATATCTTTATAAATATATACATTATTTTTTAATTAAGAAAATGAACAGCATGTTGTTAGTTGCATTTTGATATAAATTTGTTAAATTCTTTCCTTATTATGAGTACACTTTGCATTTGCACTGAGGCAGAAATTTGCTGTGTCATCATCAGACAGAGGCAGCAGTTTGCTGTGACTAAAGTATAGAGGAATGGTTATGCACTGGTTGACCTTTAGTTACCACACCACCAGAGGATTGTGAATCCAGAGGCTGGCAGCACAAGAAAGAACTGTGTTTGCCAACACTGTAAGATGCACCATTGCTGTTGCTAGGCTGTTAGCAACAATTTGCTTAGTGTCAGCCTCCATGCGAGCTGTCCAACAATACAAACACAGCTGACTGCTGCCCAGAGAGAGGCTCATTGAACATGATGCATTCAATATGTGCATTGAAGATGTGAATAGTGGGCTGGCTTTATGTCCACATAAGTGTCCTCTTTTGTCCTGCAAACAAAGAGATTTGACACTGGACACTGCTTCAGAAATGTAGTCCAGTGGTCTGCAACTAGGTTTAACTAATATACCGGTACCGTACCATGTGAAAAGCTTGATGTATTGCTGTTACCTGACCCACAGGAATGACCTGTTACTTGGGAAGGGGGGGGGGGGGGGGGGTTAAAACCAATCTCTTTTATTTACATACAAGACAGATTAAATCTACAGAATTTAATTCTAATACAAGCTGGTCTAAAGGCTAAATGGCACTTGTCAGTATTGATAACTTCTTGAAACTCATGCTTGTGTCGAGTCCATGCACATCTGATGTCACATTTCAGGTACTCCGCTTCACATTTTCATTGTTATCATCGCTTGTACCAAAAAGCCCACTTCACACAGATAGGCTTTCCTTTCAAGTTAACCTCAAGAGGTAACTGTTGGGAGCTGCTCTGGGGTGCAGGGCAGATTACATTTAGTAATCATGTTTGTAATTTTGTACCATAGAGCACTGCTATAAAACGTAGCGTGAATTATTGGGGGTGTTGAGAAGTGTGACGCTGTAGGGGTTGCCCTGGGTTCTTTTGTGTCAGCCTTTGAGGCAGATAGACGTATGGTCTTTTGTGTTAGCCTTCGTGGCAGATAGATGTATTTTTGACCAGTGGATTTGATGGTCATTGATGTCAGTCTTCAACTGACTGTAAGTGTTTTACGGCCATAATGAATATGGGCCTTTTTCTAGTGTTCGCTGGAGCGGCGAGTGGAAGTGTACCAACTTAGGTCTGCTGTGGAAGGCAGTTGATAATTGTTCTGACCATTGTAATTAATGGGACTTTTATGATGTCCACCTGGAGGCATGTATAAGTATCTGGTTTGTTTCTGCCGTGGCGACGTATGTGTTGTTCGTCCATCACGGGTGATGAAGACCACTCTGTTCATCCAATTATTTAGGAATATGTTAGGTTAGTCTATGGGTACGAAGGCGACTGATGAGCCCGATGCGGGCCTGGAAAGATCTCGGACAGTGTGGGCAGGGAATATTTGCTTCATGTGAAGATTTTATTACACGGTCCTTTCTAGCTTGTCTCCGCTGTTCCGCTGCTGCTCTTCTGGATGATTCGCATGCCGCTGCACCTTTACGAAGAGATGTGCGCCAAGCAGTTCGGTCTTGCGCAGCAGCTTCCCATGTGTCAGGGTTTATGTCAAAGGTTTTCAATGACGTCTTTAACGTGTCTTTGAAGCGCTTCTTTTGGCCACCATGGGAACGTTTACCCTTCTGTATCTCACCATAAAAGAGTATCTTTGGCAGTCGATGGTCTGGCATGCGGACTACATGACCTGCCCAGCGAATCTGTGACTGAATCTGTAAATGGAATCTGACTAACATGAATGATGGTCAGTATAAAGCATGTGAAGTATGCAAGACGACTGAATTGTGTGAGTTATAGTGCTGGACTTTCTTCATATACCTTCACCTGTCGTGTCAATAAAAATTATGGACTGTTCACCGATACTTCAGCTTTCTCAATTCAGTTGATTCGTTGATGTTCAATTCATACCCTAGCAGTTACAGCTACCAGTCCAAAGTTATGTATTTAAAACTGGTAAGCTGCAGATAATTATATGTTCAACGGAGAGAGCTATGAACCTGTATCTTATAAAAGAAGCTCTCAACAGTAACCATGCAAGAATAAACCCCAAGATTCTGGGGAAAATGTGAAGGAATGGTGCTGCCAAATTATATCTGCTCTTTACCTCCAGAAAAATCGAAATTACCTGAGTAATTAACCCCTAGTTGCTGACCACTGATGTAGTCCTAGAACATGTGTGAGATAAGCATGGTTGACAACTTCAACATCATCAACTTTCTATTTCTCTGGCTCAGCTGCTTATCAACTTTCAGCAACAGTGCCCCAAGCCTTCCTCCAAAAACTTGTGAACTTCATGAGACAATATTGCTTCAACTACATTGCATATAATGGTGGCTACATACATTGTTAACACTGTACTTACTGTTAGTCATTCCTCTTCTACCCTGGGATGTAGAGGTTTGCCAGAGAGAGTGCCATACTTTCCTAATAGGCTGTCTTCCTCCTGGCCTGGTTCTAGTCCTCCGTCCTTCAGAGATTGTCTAATGTTGTCCTCCCAGCGAATTCTGGGTCGTTTTGAAGGTCTGGATACCTGGCTCTTAGTTTCCTATATTTGTCATGGTAGCCAATCTTCTACCATACTGCAGACATGGTCAGACCATTGTAATTGGGACTGTTCTACTTGGGTCCACAGGGACTGGGTTTTGAGGCCATGATGTATTGTCTGGTTGTGGGACATGTCTCTTCTTGTTACTTCAACCACTTTTTTCAGATACCTCATTTCTGAGGTTTGTAGCTGGCTTTTGTGGTTTGTAGTCATTGCCCATGACCCACATCCATAGGTGTAGCAAAATATGCGAGAATAAACGCTCAATTCAGTAAGATTTAGGCATAAAACGATAATAAAGACATTTGCCCGCATGTGTCTGACGGTTGGCCTCTTCGACGCCAGCAGGCTGCTTTTTGCACAGTGCTAAGCCTATAGAACGATTTCACGGAAAAAGTCTGACACGCTTTAGTTTCGTTTTCGACAAACACTACTAATATTTAACTTTTGCCCAATCTGCTGATTACACTTTGTAGTCTAGCCTTTCAATTAACTATTGGCGGAAGCATACCGCAATATAGCTATCTGAAGTAATACTTTCTGTCAACTTTGTAGCAAAATTAGTAGGAATCCTTACATTTTTGGTAGTATTACATGATACAATGCTAACTAGTAACGCAAATTCCTAACCCGCCCCGTCTACACCCCGCTTCGATGACACAGTCTGCAACGCATATATTCACACTGCGGAAAAGCCAGCCAAGGCATAACCACGCAGACAGTTTTATTTCCTCCTAGTGGTAGCATTTCTGATGTAACTAAAACAAGTAGTTATTTGAAAAATACATGCTCGCAAGACGAAGGAGAGGAAAGATGGCGGACTTGTGTAAAATTTTATTTGACGATGGACGATGACATAAATTGGAAATTTTAAACCATTATGAAGCTCCCCATAAGAATTATATGATAGTATGACGTAGATTTAGCTGAGTAAGAATGTACTTTAAATAATATGATAGCCCCTGTATTAGAGAAGTTATTGAAGACATACTAATATCTAAGAACACACGACCAGACACACTGGCGTTCCTGCTCATGTTTTTGGTAACGTTAGGGGGACGCGAGCTGGAAAAAAAAGGCAGGGAGGTACATTCAAATTCGCTTGGGGTGAACAGAGTATGAATGGGAAAGGGGAACGGTAGGAGAAATGTAATTCTAAACGTGATATCTTTTGTATTGGGCATGACTAGAGCAGACGGGCAAATCGACCACCAGTTATTAAAAATTATTTTGGGTTTTTCATTCAAACTGCATTTGAATTCAAGTAGTAGAACGTTACGATTGGCTAGTGCTGGTAGATATTAGCAAAAGGCTTTGATTATTCATTGCCAGTTGAACTAAAATTTGTGTACAGATACGCTGGAAAACAGCTGTGTTAATTTTAAACTTAAATAAAGAATAAATTCACAGTCTGTGCAGTTCGGAGGAAGCTGAGGCCATTTCTTCACCTAATCAGCGTCATTTGTTTATATATTTCTTGATTGTGGTAAGGATATTTTATGAAATTTAATATGTTTGGTCCAACTACAAAAGTTAGATACAGCTATTGGGGAAAAAGTGAAGGACATGTCGGAAGCAGACATTGTTGAGTCCTCACATTAAACGGTGTCTAACTGATGTATGTTGTTATGATTATGTTGACATATTATTGTATTAAAATAGTTTAGCAAGCCTCTGTGTTCAATGAACACTGTTTAACAATGCCTGAAGCAAATATAAGTGAAAAGAAAAGAAGAGATCATATCACAGGAAATGTGCTTACTCCACATTATTGTATGGAGGAAAAGGATGTGAACGTACAGTGGCGTATCTACTATAGTATAAGGACTTGAGGTGTGGTCACAACCAGGTGGGAGTCCTGTACAATTCGGGGCGAGTGCATTTGTAAGGCACGCGAGGCTGACCCCATACCCACGTAGGGAATTAAGTGTTAGAATAAATGATCAGAGATAAAAGGCCAGGGTGTCCTTTTGTTGCAGTGGGTCTATGTTCCTGTTGCCGGCTGGTGAGAGGAAACCTGCTGAGTGCTTATAAACGCCAACCAGTCTCCAACAAGACTTATATGCTGTCGAATATCCAGTAGGAGCTTTGGCGAGTGTTGAACTTGAAATTTCTGCAACTACCCATTGAATTATCTTACAACAAGGACTCCCAGGTGAAGAGTAAAACATCTGGGGCATCTCTGACATTTTCTTGTGTTTCAAAATATTACACAGGAATTTTATGGGGGTAGGATGAACTACAGCCCTCATATACAGTGACTCTCCCGGTAGATAACTAAAGTGAACTCTGTAATATTTCATCCAGGAAGGACATTTATAAATTAGATAACTAAAGTGAACTAATTTAATATTTCATACAGGAAGGACAGTTATAACTACATAATAACTTTTAGTTATTGGGCAGATTGTCCCAACATTTTTAATTGTTCTATTCTGTAAACTATCTTGTCCTTATTTTCAAAGACCTGTCCACAAGCTATGAATGGACAGGCAAAATAAATTGTAAATATTTGTTCAAAGAAAAACTTAACTGCTAGTTATTAACTGAAACTTAAAGTGTTTGATTGTTGTGTACCATCATTCATTTCTCCCCTAGACACTAGGTACACCATACACTAGAGCCAGAAGATTGACCGTGTGAGACCTAGGGAGGTAGCGTTAGGTTCTCTGCACATAATTCATCATCATCATCTATAAAGTCAGAGACCTACGTGTGCTTGACCTCGCACGGTTATAGCAGACACCTTTTCATTCTTTTTAGGATACCATCATAACCTCCCCAGCAAAATCAACTTTGCTACATAAATTGGTAGGCTTGTCCGGGCATCTGAATTTCTCTTTAGTACTACATTCATTGGGGTCTGGGGTTTAGCTTTAACAACAGTCTATTTTCCCAGGGAATCCCCATATAGTATTACTTAAGATTTGGGAAGTGAAGAAAGTGTCAGAGCCCAGATTTAATTAAATAAATTTATAATTAGTTAGAGATTTTGTTAGAACATTTTGTACTTATTAGAATGGCAGATCTGGCCAAGTTTTGCTCTGCTGCTGTGCAGACTGCGAAAGAAATGAACATGGAGGGTCAAGCTTTGATTCAATATGTAACTTCAGAGTTTGAGTTTGAATCTCAGGGCGCGAGTTATTCACTCTTTTGCCCTTTAGGGGATGAGTTATTCACTCGTTCATACCCTTGAGCCAATTTTGGGAGGTGAGGTGTGGGCTTTGTTTCAACCCCAAGGGAACATCCTAGACTCAGCGGTATGGTACACCAGGCCCATTTTGGCGTGCGTGCGATACCAAGAGGTTTGACACTCTCTACCCGGTGCAGGGGGGTTATATCTCCGAGACAAGACTGACACGAGCAATCAGTCACCGGCCATGGCACGAGCAGCCAGACAGCATAGTGGCGCGGTGGCGAAGCCACCGCAACCATATGGCTGTCAAAACGTGGGCTTTCTTGCAACCCCAGGGAGCATCATGGACTCAGAAGCATGACGCACTAGTCCCACTTTGGAGTGTGTGCCATGTTTCGAGGTTTGATGGCTCTCTACCCTGCAAAGGGGGTTATATCTTCGAGACAAGGAGCGGTCTTGGGCTTTGTTGCAACCCCAGGGAACCTCTTGTCGGGTAGCGAAGGTGCAATGCCACGAGAAAAGAGGTTCTCTACCCTGCAAAGGGGGTTATATCTCCGAGATAAGACGTATCGAGGGAACGGCGCAGCCAGCGCCGAGCCTCTACCACTGCCGAGCTGCATTACCAAGAAGAAACAAGCTCTGGCCCACCTAAACTGGGAGGACCCGGCAACCGAGGCCACACACAGTCTCGATAGGACACTGCCGCTATAAAACCGTCACACCACCGAGACGTCTGTCCAGCCTCTCCTCATAAAGGTTCGTTCATAGCTAGAGCGAACATCATTTTCAATTCATTTCTCGTTCAGCACTATACTAAAACGAGCGTCCTTTTCAGGGCGAACACAGCCATCGGAATTCACTAAAATGGGTCGTACCAAGCCACAAGCGAAAAAGAGGAAAGTGTACAGAAGCCCTCAAACACTTGTCAGCAGCATCAAACAAGATCCTGTAAAGAACAAACAGAGTCAACCAGATAGCGCGATTACTCCAACTACTAGCGTCGTGGCCGGTTCCTCTCAGAAGCCAGAAGCAAGCGGTTCTGACCTAGATGATAAAGACACAGAACGTAAAGAAATATTGAGAGCGTTAAAACAGCTGGAGCAGACGACGGAAAGAATAGAAAAAAGAAAACAGGAACTTAGAACCATGTTGACACCACCACACGTACCCTACTCGTCAGCTGAAACCCTGTCTACCACAGAGAAGCTGCACCGAACACCAATGACACCACCACACGATGCCGAGATGACAGCAGACCCACCTGCAAGCACTATGAAAGAAGTGATAGAGACAGCTCCTCAACACAGACAGGTACAAGAGGAAGATATCGCAGAGACCATATTAGATGCACTTCGAAGAATTGAAGACGGAAACGAGTCCCTTAGGCTCGCTCTTCAAGAAGCGATAGTAGAAGTAGCCCCAGGTGTGCTGGACATCGATACCACCGAGAAGCAAGCTAACATTCCTGGTCCTGAGGAAACAACAGCTGACAACTCAAGGGCTCAGACGCAAGATATCACACCGAATAACCAAGAACAAGATTCGAACCAAGCCTGTAGAAGGAAACAAAGACCAAACACTACAAAGACAAACAACTCAGAAACGATACAGGAGATGATCGTAAAGATCACCCAGACGTCAGGAAGTGAGGCCTCACTCAGGGCCCTACCCGACAACAAAGTGATCAACATCCTCGAGGTGATAACTGGACGGAGAGGTATCTCCAAAGTAGGGAGGCACGAAAAGGGAGTAGTGCTTTCTCTCAACAACACAGACAAAACAACCTCGCTGATGATCGAACTGGAATCCGGTCCAAAGGAAGTCCAGTTGCCCCACCAAATAAAAGTGGTGGTGGAAAAGTACAAGACAACAAAGAAGTTGGTCATCAGAGGGGTGGATACCATATGTTCCGAAGGCGAGGTCCACAGACGCCTTCAAGCTGAAAACGCAAATCTTAAAATCACGCAGGTCGAAAGGCTAAAAACCTGGGCCAAGAAAGATACCAACCTGATGATAGTTACGGTAGAAGGATCGACAAGACCCGAGAGACTGACGCTCGAAACATCAACAAAAAGGACAGAACCATATATACCTCCCGTCATGCAGTGCTCTAACTGCCAACAGTTTTCACACACCAAGAAAACATGCAGGAGAGACGCTGTCTGCCGATATTGCGCGGGAAACCACCAATATGGCGACTGCCCCAGGGCGAAGGAGGACCACAACTACAAATCAATTAATGCAAACCGTACCTGTGTAAACTGCCATGAAAACCACGGGGCAAGGTACCGAGGCTGCCCTGTGTTTCAGGAAACAAAGAGCATCTTGAAGGAGGCCGTGTCCAAAAACATCCCCTTCAAGGAGGCAAAACACAGAGTGGCTGCGGATGGTGCAGAAAAACAGCGCATAATAGATAGACGACAGTTACACAAGCTGACCGCTGAAGTGAAAAAAATGAAACTACAGGTCGTAAACAGAAGCAAGCAGGCTCCCGAAGAACCAACCGACAGTGGTGAAGACGTAATAGATCTACAGAGCGTCAAAGATATGATGGAAGAAATGAAAAGAATCCAGCAGCAGATAAAAACAGATGTCAAGAGGCTGACAGAACTGAAGGAAGAAAACTCCACAATCCTCAAGAGAATCGAAACAGAGCGTAGAGCCATTGAGGAAATGACATCAAACACAAGAGCGACCAAAACAAACGAACAATCAGACGAGGAAGTCATCGAAGAAACACTTGAAAAACTTCTACCAGCAATAATAGAAAAAACACTATTACAGATACAGGAAAGCAGGAAGACAAGAGAAACAGAAACGAGGAAAGCAAAAACTAACAAAACGACACAAGACAGATAGGAAGGCAGGAAATGAACACCATGAACACACCACGACCGACAAGCAACGAAGAGGAAACCAGATAACCAGCTAGTGGTCCTTTTCAGGAACAGTCCTTTTCAGGACTAACAGACGACAAGCACCGAAGAACCTAACACACAATATACCCCAATTATAACCAACTTTCAGGTTGAACAGGGTATTACAGCAACATAGTAGACGAAAACAACAACAAACAACAACAACAGACGTCTGTCCAGCCAACAATCATTCGGGACCGAAGGTCCGCGAAAGAGAGCAAATCTGGTACCGGCACAGCACCTTGCACTGCCTCCGCTATGCTGGGAGGACCCGGCAACCGGGACCACACGCAGCCCTGAGAGGACAAAGATCGCCTGAGGCGGAGGGCAACGAAACGAAACGCTTGCCCCCACTGTAACTTCAGAATGTGACAAGTATATTGAAAGGGAGGATAGGAAGATAGCAGAAGAAAGAAAGTTACAGTTACAAATTGAGGCTGACAAAGAAATTAAGAGGCTGACAAGGAGGCTAGGGCATTGGAGGCTGAGACTAAGAAGTTACAGATAGAGGCAGAAGAAAAAAGATTGACTGCCGAAAGGGAGGCAGAAGAAAAACGACTGCAAAGGGAGGCAGAAGAAAAAAGATTGACTGCCGAAAGGGAGGCAGAAGAAAAAAGATTGACTGCCGAAAGGGAGGCAGAAGAAAAACGACTGCAAAGGGAGGCAGAAGAAAAAAGATTGACTGCCGAGAGGGAAGCAGAAGATAGAAGATTGCAGAGGGAGCATGAGCTACGACTAAGGGAGTTAGAAATTCAAGGCCATGCTCCTGAAAATGGTGCTAGCCCCTTTGCCTCAGATGCCACTACTAGTCAGGGAGCCTCAACCTCAGCTATGGGTTTTCATGTAGACCATTTTGTTGAGAGAGACGATGACATAGAAGGATATTTAAGCAGGTTTGAACTTTTAGCTACTACTTATGGGTTAGAAAGAGAAAGATGGGGGGTAAAGTTGTCTCAGGGACTTCGGGGAACAGCTTATGAAGTGTTTTCCAAAATGAGCAGGGATGACCAAGACAACTATGACATGTTGAAGCAAGCTCTTCTGTTAAGATACGAAAAGAACGGAGAGTTTTATAGAAAGAAATTTAGGAATGCCAGGCTACTGTCGGGTGAGACCTATCACCAGTTCTCCGCCCGGTTGGAAACGTATATGGAGAAATGGGCTACTTTGGGGAAAACCCAAGATCTCAAAGAGATGATACTCATTGAACAGATGAGAGAGTCCATGGCTCCAGACATGAGAAAGTTTCTCATGGAACAGGGTGCGGAGAGGCTGGGTGAGATAATAAATGTCGCTGAGAGGTATCAGGCAGCCCAGGCAGAGGTAGCTGGCACAAAGAAGAAACAAATAGATCAGAGTAAGGCCCCTCAAAACCATAACAAATTCGATAATAGAAATAAGCAGAACTTCGATAGGCCTCGAAATGAATTTAAGAATAGACCCTCACAATTCAATGATAGAAGAAATGATGAAAGAAAACCTTTTAACCAAGGAAAGAGGTATTGTAAAAATTGTCGGATGGACAACCATAACACTGAAAATTGTAGAAAGAAAACTCCCAAGTTTCGCTGCCATGAAAACTGGGAGGAAGGAAGTAAAGGTCAACTCTATTGAACAGCAGGAACCTTACCACCCCCCAGTGTGTGAAGATGTAACATGCAATGGAGTCACCATAAGGTGTTTGTATGATACGGGATTGGATTATGATTCAGTTGTGAGTTCTCACCTGGTGCAGGCAGATCAATACACCACAGAAACAGTAGAGATCCAAGCGGCAACCAAGGGCGTAGCGACCATGACACTTCCCATCGCCAGGATAAATGTGAAGACGCGATATGTGGAAGGAGTAATCAAGGCAGCAGTGTTAAATGATCCAATCTACCCTCTGATATTGGGGTGTAGATATGTCTTCTTGGGGAATCCCAAGAGACCGGTGATCATGGCATCAGTCCAGACACGATCTCAATCCCGAAAGGAAGAAGATGAACCCATAAATACTCATCCAGAGGAGATGAGAAAGGCACAGGCTGAAGATAAGTCACTGAAGCCGTGTTACAAAAAACTCCCAAAGAGCCATACTCCTCCTAATAAGGGAGAATTCTATATGAAGAATAAATTGCTATACAGGAAGGCCGGCACTGGTTCAGCTGGTCACGCAAAGCTGGTCCTTCCTAGTTCATATAGGGAGAAAGTAATGGAGTTAGGTCATACTATCCCCTTCAGTGATCACATGGGGATTAGCGCAACAGGACAGCGTATAGCTTGTCATTATTTCTGGCCAGGGATAACGGAAGACATTAAGAGGTATGTGAAATCCTGTCCCGAATGCCAGAGAGTAGCTCCAAAGCATTGGACTGCTCCATAACAAGGTCAAAGCGCCCAGCCACAAAGAATCTTTCTGCCAGGTAGCGGGTTAAACTTGACGGCGTTCTGTTATTTGTTACTGTCATGTTTGTTGTTCAGATTTAAACAGCCATTAATAATTACAACTAAAAAAATGTACTTTAAGAATTTGTGGCTTTATTGTTGTAAAGGGCAATTTTTACTATCTTGCAATATAATACATTTATATTCTTATTATGTTCGCAAATATTTTGGAAGCAAAGTATTTCCTTTTTAAGTGCTTAAGGAGAAGTCATTTTTGGGTTGCTTCCCTTGAAAATAGTTCTGTCATCTTCGATCGGACTCCGCAGACGACTCTAGGCCTACTGTGATTTATTCTTTGGCTGGGTAGGAATAGATTGTTCTTGCTTCAGTATATCTATGGCCTGAATTTATACGTAGTGTTTGTATGAGTAGGACGAGTCTGTCTTATATATGGATATCTTTGCATTTCTAAGTCGAACTAATTTGGTTGTCGCTAGAAAAGGTCAAAGGCTATGCAGCGGAAGTATCGCTAGCAAAGGGTGTGATCCATGGCTGTCATCCTGTGAGGATGCCGAGTTTTGTTGTAGCAGGCTTTTTGCCGAAATAGTGATCTATATATGGATGGGGAAAAGTGATAGTCATTTAGACATGTTGTATGTACTTTACCCCAGTGTTTATTCTCTTTTGCCAAGGAATGGCAAAGTTATATTTCGCATAAAAAGGTAAAACCACAATTTATTATGAACTTGGGCTTCGCCATCGTTGTTGATAAGCAGATGCACAGTGGTACTTTTAAAAAGAATATCCATTCAAAGGAAGAAGACATTCCTATGTATCAGCACTGGATTGTATGATATTATTCAATTACCTCTATGAGAGAACCTATGAAGAAATGAGGACATTTAATGAATGACCAATTTTGGTCTATATTCTATAGTGAGTGAAGCTCACGAGAGAGAGAACAGCCATGTTGAAATTCATATACTTTGTATTTATCGAGTGAGAAAAAGGGATGCCTGTACTATCGCTCGATGAACCAAGAGATCACTGCTACATGTGAGAACCCATGTCTGGGATTCCTATATTATGAAATATATATATATATGAACTTTACGTGAAGGAATATTCGCTAGACGAGGTTAGGTCTAGGAGCCTTCCTATATATTGGTTATGGTCTGACGTGCCCAGTCAGTAAAGCCAGATGATTTACATGATGGAACGCTGAATGCTTATTTACGAATGCTCCATTATGATATTTGCCAAGCATGAATGCTAACTTAAGATGATATTCCTGTGATCAACATTATGCTGTCTATGTCGACATTTGTTCCTGTAACCATACACGTACTGTCCAAGTGTGCGTCCCATTAAATGTTATAAAAAGACCACCGTAGTTCCAGTACTTCTTGAATTCGAACAGTGTGAGTATGAGTGATGTACTACCAACCTGTCAACTCTATCGAATCATTCTACCATTCGCGTACTGACATTCAGATACACACTCATTGTTTACACTCACATTCTTGTCGGAGCCTCATCACGTTCCAGGACAAGATGACCTGTATGACCAAAACTGTGCTGGGTTTGATGAGTTGACAATCGTTACACTTTACTACACCAGTCCCAACATCTACATTTATCCACTGGTGGACATTCACATCATTTAGCAAATAAAGCATGATTCAACAACTAGTAGCCAGTATGAGTTAACAACTACACACAAAGAAAGAGTTTAACAACTGGTGTGCCAGCTTCCTGGGTCAACCTGCACAGTGACCATATTGAGAAGTAAACTACTGAGACCAGACGTTCCTTGGGGTCTGTTACGACACACAAATACATCAGCAGTACAACTCTACAGTGATGTCAGCGTGACCTGTCCTGTCGAGAGTATGCAGTAACTAGGTCAGGGTTTGTTGACATTTGGTTCATTGGACATTTGCCATACAACTGACAGTGTTACACAGCAAGCTTGGTTGAAACATAGAACATTACACATCAGGACTGGAGAATATTTGACAGTGTTTGCGAAAGAAAATGTTATTGAACTGAGAAGTCCTACATCGATTGTTATCATTCACATCAACGATGGAGCTTCTATTTCTGTGTTGAATTTAAAATAATTAGACCAGAAGTATTTGTTTAATAAAGTACCACAGTACTGTACTATTAGGCAGTGTAACTGAGCCTTCATTCCAACACATTCTTTCTGCAACACTCTATTTACATCATATTGCCATACTATTTATGCATTTATGTATTTATGTTTAACTATTTATATGTGATATTTGTTTGTATCCAGCGGGTTGTTGTTTCGGTTGGGCGGTGTCACACAGCAGAGTATCCCACGTAATAGAGGGTCTGATGTGTGCGTTTCTATAGGTGCAATTTTCTTCATTGAAAATTTGCTGCGACAGCTGTTGCTATTAGTGTTAGCTGTGAAGTCTGTACTCATTGTTGTTTTTGTAATATTCCTCTGTTCTTTAGTTTGTTTTGATTTGTTTGTAATTTGTTGGTCTACCCTATTCTATCTTTCAGTTCTATTCTCAATTTATATTTATATACTGTGGCGTTATTTGTATTTGTTATCCTCTTGCGGTTTATCTTTTATTGTTTTTCCCATTTGATTTATTTCATTTCCGCAAATGTTTTCATGTTTTTCTGTATAACTGTTTTGTTTTGTGCCTGATCGACATACACTATTTAAAATATAGTTGATCATATAAATTGATGTACAAGAATCAACTGATAGTTAATTGCTATTACTAAAGGTACACAGTTGATGATATAAAACACTATTTCTGGTGCACTGCACTTATATTATAGAGTGAACCAGCAACTTATAGCTGTTATTATATAAGGATTTATACAAGACCTTTGTAAGGCTTGTTTCCCACAGTGATTGGGATAGTTAAGTACTATTTTTCACAGGTTACAAAGTTATCATACAAGGTCTTTGATTAAGACTAAGAAAGTGAATTTATTTACTTTTGCAAATTACTGATCTTATTAGACAAGATGTCTACCTTGGATTATTTTATCACACAAGGCAGGGCTCTTGATAAGACTGGTCAGCAATTAGAAGAATGGGCAGTTGCTCAATATGACAAAGCATTGGCTGCTGAAGAAAGAAAAGCATTGATTGAAGAAAAGAAATTAGCAGCTGAGGAGAAAAGATTAGAAGCTGAGGAAAAAAAATTACAAAGAGAGGATGAACAAAAGAAATTGCAGATACAGACTGATGAAAAAAGATTCCAGATGGAAATGGAAAAAGAGAAAAGAAAAGATGAAGCTGCTGCTGAAGAGAAAAAATTACAGGCTGCTGCAGAAGAGAGAAAATTACAAGCTGAAGCTCAAGAAAAAAAAGCAATAAGAGAACATGAACACCAAAAAGAACTTTTAGCATTTGAGTTAGAAAAGTTAAAGTTAACAAACATAAGTAATGTTAATCAAGCATCTGGTGGTAATGGTAAACCCTTTACTTACAAGGTCAAGGTACCAGCGTTCAACCCTTCCAGTGATGACATAACATTCTGGCTAAACAGATTTGAACGCTCGTGTCGAGCACATAATGTGGACAAATCACAATATGCTAACCAGTTATCAGAAAATCTGAAAGGTGATTCTCTGACTAGTTTAAGTTTGGTTGAAGAGGCTGACAAAGATAACTATGATGTTATTAGGGCAGCCTTATTAAAGAAGTATCAGTTGTCTGAAGAGGGTTATCGGAAGTTGTTTAAGACAATGGTGCCTGAGGCAGGTGTAGAATTCTCAGAATTCATTGCAAGGACACGTCTTACATTTGATCGTTGGATTGAGCTATCCAAAACAGAAAAGACTTATGAAGCCCTTATGGACTTGATACTCAGAGACAAGATTATGTCAAGTATAAATAAACCTTTCCTCGAATTCTTACATGAGCGTAAACCTAAGTCTCTAAAAGAAATGGAACAGTATTGTACCCAATACGTCACTGCACATCCGGACGTAGCTATTAGCAACAGTAAGGTTAAAGAAGGTATGCCAGTTGCTTCTGCAACACCATACAACCCTAATCACTCTCACAAATTCCAAGGACCTCAAAATAGGTTTAATAAAAAAGGTAACTATTACAGTTATCAGAACCAAGGTAACCAATCATTTCAGGGTTCTTCTTCGAATACCTGGAGAAGAGCTGACAGCCCTCGATTCAGGGGTGGTCATAATTACAGGAACTTTCGCAAAGGAAGTCATTCTAGAAACTATCCAAGTTTTCCTTCATGGAGACAACAGGATCATAATTACCGAGATACTCATTATAATGAATATGATGATAGTAACCAAAGGAGCTATGATTCAAACCCGAGTAGAGGTTATAATAGTGGAAACAATGATAAGTACAGAGGCAATAATAACAGAGGTAGAGCACAATTCAAAAAACATAAAGCTCATTACCAGGCGAACTCTGCACAGCAAGAGTCCCACGAAGCCTATAAACAAAATAAAGATAATGATGACTCTAATAATATGGCATGTGCCGCTTTTGATTTTGGGAGAGCATCTCAGTGCCCCCAATGCAAAACATTATTTGAGCCAACCACAGTGTCTACTTTAAGCTGTGGCCATCCTCTTCCCGCTCTTCCTGCGTCAATCGCGCATGATGGGAGAGGTTCTCTTGTCTTACACAAAGGTTTAGTAAATGACAATCCAGTCTCAGTACTTTTTGATTCTGGATGCACAACTATTGGGGTTAGGCAGTCACTCATAGATCCTTCTCATTCTACAGGCAAAGTAGTCAAATGCGTAACATTTGGCGGCACCATAGAGAAATACTCTACCGCTATCATTAGGATTGCTACTCCTTTCTTCACAGGAGATGTACACGCATGTCTTTTGCCGGATCCGATCGCTGATCTTATCATCGGTCGCATTCACGGAGTCAAAGAATGCACTCCGGAGCAAATTTCCGTTTGGGAAAATCAAAATATGCAATCTGCTAATGCAGTAGTCACTAGAGCTCAAGCTCTCAATATGCCTGAAACTTCATCTGTTGAAGATAATGAAGTGCATAACCAAGATGATCCCTTGGTAATTTCTCGTGACTCGTTTATAAAACAACAAGAAGAAGATCCGACTCTTAAGAAATTCTTCACTCTTGTAACAAAAGGTGATCCGAATAAAGATTCAAATTGTAAATCTTGGATTACAATGAAGAATGGCGTACTTGTACGTATGGTGCAAGACTCCACTAAGTCAAGTCATTCTCAGATTCTTGTACCCAAGAATTTGAGAGTTAGGATCTTACAACATGCACACGACTCTCAGTGTGCTGGTCACATGGGTTTTTCCCGTACAAAGTCAAGAGTTCTTGCGGCTTTCTTTTGGCCTTTTGTGAACAAGGACATACGGATCTATTGTCGATCCTGTAAAGTATGTCAAGAAGTCAAATCCAAAGGTCCTCGTCATGCTGCGCCTATTCAGGCTGCAGATATTCCTATTCGTCCATTCCAGAAAATGGCGATAGACATCATTGGTCCATTCAAGATCAAATCTGCTAGAGGACATCAGTTTATCTTAACGTGTGTAGACATGTGCACACGTTGGCCAGAGGCTATCCCTCTAAAGAGCATTACTACCGCTGACATTGCAGATGCTCTTTGGCTTATATTTTCTCGGCTGGGATTCCCCGGAGAAATATTATCAGATCATGGCACCCAACTGATATCGGATACCATGTCTCAAGTAATGTCTACTCTACAGATAGAGAGATCTTTGAGTAGCATCTATCATCCTATGTCCAATGGGATGGTCGAGCGACTAAATAGAACACTTAAGAACTTATTAGGGAAGATAACTGAGGATCATCCTCAAGATTGGGATAGGGTTTTACCCGCGGCCCTCTTCGCGTACAGAGAGGTCCCCAATGAACATACAGGGTTTTCGCCCTTTGAACTTGTCTTTGGCGCGCGACCGCGCGGCCCAATGTCTTTGCTGCATGATCTTATAACAGCTGACAATATTGACGATGACACAAAATCTTCTTACGAGTATGTCATCGCGCTGAGACAAAAGATTATCGAAGCATGCAAATTGGCAACGTCCTCTTCTGAGTTTGCTAAGCAGAAGGCAAGACAATTTGCTAATAAGAAGAGAACTTTACGACAACTTTGTCCTGGTGACAAAGCATTTGTTTTGCTACCTTGTCGTGAAAATAGACTCCTTATTAGTTGGAAAGGTCCGTACGATATAATATCGAAAATTTCAGATGTTGACTACATCGTCGATATTAACGGGAAGCATAAAACCTTCCACATCAATATGCTTACGGAGTTCCATGAACGTCCTGACTATCTACAGCCTATTTTCCAGGCAACGGACGATTCTCATGTCAAACATGGTCATTACTCATCACTGTCTGTAATACAGGATGAGGAAACAAGTTTTTCGGATGTTAATCTCCCGCTTCCAATGATCCCACTTCATTCTAGTGAATCATGGAAAGACGTTACTGTTTCTCCTGATTTGTCTCTAGGAGAACGGCGACAAGTTTCGTCTATGTTACAAACATTTCAGGATGTCCTCACTGACATCCCTGGACAAACTCATGTCATTGAGCATGACATTGTTCTAACTGAACATACTCCAATTAGGGTTAGGCCTTATCCTATCCCTATACATTTCCAAACACAGGTTGAAAAGGAGTTGGATGAAATGATAGATTTACAAATAATCGAACCATCCACTTCTGCATATTCTTCGCCGATGGTTATTGTTCGAAAAAAAGACAATAACATACGTCTTTGCGTTGACTATCGCAAATTGAATCAAGTTACGAAGTTCGATGCTGAACCTATGCCTTTACTAGAAGAGTTACTTACTCGTCTTTCTAAATCGCATTTTTTCACTAAACTTGATTTGTCTAAAGGATATTGGCAAGTTCCATTATCCGAACGCGCCAAACCTCTTACCGCTTTCTCTACTCCCAGAGGCCTTTTCCAATGGAATTTTATGCCTTTCGGCCTTATGAACGCACCAGCTACATTTGTACGCATGATGCGTCGAATCCTATCGTATCGGTCAGATGTCATTGCTTATCTAGACGACATCTGTCTTTTCAGCGATACTTGGGAAGATCACTATTCAGGATTAGTTGAATTATTATCAACTCTGCGTGAGTATAACCTGACAGCAAAACCATCTAAAGCTTGTATTGGCTTTAGCGAAATTGCTTTCTTAGGCCATCGAGTAGGTCACGGTTTCTTGAAGACAGAAGACCATAATATCACTAAGATACTTAACATCTCTATCCCTAGGACTAAAAAGCAAGTGCGAAGTCTTTTAGGTCTCATACAATTTTATGGACGTTTCATTCCGAATCTGTCCTCTATCATGGCACCTCTCTCTACACTATTAAAGAAAGGGTCGCCTAACATGGTTCACTGGTCTCATGAATGCCAATCTTCACTAGAGAAGATCAAAACTATGTTTTCATCACCACCTATTTTAGTGTTACCTACAACAGATAAGACATTTGTTCTTCGTAGTGACGCTTCATCCACTGGGATTGGAGCGGCACTAATGCAAGAGTACTCTGGAACTCTGCATCCTGTAATGTACATATCCAGAAAACTTAATGCTGCAGAAAGGAATTACTCGGTTTTAGACCGTGAATTATTGGCAATGGTTTGGTCAATTCTCAAACTCCAAAGATTCCTTCTGGGCGCGCATTTCGTAGTGGAAACTGACCAAAAAGCTCTTACGGCTATCCAAAGTAAGAACTTGAAGAGCTCGAGATCAACTCGATACGCAATCGCTCTTCAACCTTTTCATTTTTCGGTACGAGCTATCCGTGGTTCAGAAAATGTGATGGCGGACATTCTGTCCAGATGCCCACATGATGCCACTTAACTGTTAAATATTGGATCTTTTTAATATGTATAACTTTACAACAGTTATTTTTTGTTTCTTTACTAAGATACACATTTGTAATTTAATAATAGAATGATGGTATCGCTACTTAGCGGTTTATTGATGTTAATTCACCGCTGTTCTTTGATGATTGTTTCTTCATAAATCATAAATTTAAGATTGTAGTGTGAATTTTTGGTATGCATTGTATAATTACCAGAATTGTATTATACGTACATCACACCTTCCTGGAAACATTTATTCGTAGGGAAACAATTTCTCTCAGATTTTGAGATATATATTCTCACCAGTCATATTAGGAATTATAGTTATTCCTGATATTTTCATCTGCGCAGTATTCTTGCGTTGTGAGCCTATTCTACGGTGCTCCTAGATGTATTTAAAAAAAAAATTTTATTTTTTTTTTCCCGGGAGGTGTGGTAAGACTGTAAAGGGCAATTTTTACTATCTTGCAATATAATACATTTATATTCTTATTATGTTCGCAAATATTTTGGAAGCAAAGTATTTCCTTTTTAAGTGCTTAAGGAGAAGTCATTTTTGGGTTGCTTCCCTTGAAAATAGTTCTGTCATCTTCGATCGGACTCCGCAGACGACTCTAGGCCTACTGCGATTTATTCTTTGGCTGGGTAGGAATAGATTGTTCTTGCTTCAGTATATCTATGGCCTGAATTTATACGTAGTGTTTGTATGAGTAGGACGAGTCTGTCTTATATATGGATATCTTTGCATTTCTAAGTCGAACTAATTTGGTTGTCGCTAGAAAAGGTCAAAGGCTATGCAGCGGAAGTATCGCTAGCAAAGGGGTGTGATCCATGGCTGTCATCCTGTGAGGATGCCGAGTTTTGTTGTAGCAGGCTTTTTGCCGAAATAGTGATCTATATATGGATGGGGAAAAGTGATAATCATTTAGACATGTTGTATGTACTTTACCCCAGTGTTTATTCTCTTTTGCCAAGGAATGGCAAAGTTATATTTCGCATAAAAAGGTAAAACCACAATTTATTATGAACTTGGGCTTCGCCATCGTTGTTGATAAGCAGATGCACAGTGGTACTTTTAAAAAGAATATCCATTCAAAGGAAGAAGACATTCCTATGTATCAGCACTGGATTGTATGATATTATTCAATTACCTCTATGAGAGAACCTATGAAGAAATGAGGACATTTAATGAATGACTAATTTTGGTCTATATTCTATAGTGAGTGAAGCTCACGAGAGAGAGAACAGCCATGTTGAAATTCATATACTTTGTATTTATCGAGTGAGAAAAAGGGATGCCTGTACTATCGCTCGATGAACCAAGAGATCACTGCTACATGTGAGAACCCATGTCTGGGATTCCTATATTATGAAATATATATATATATATTGAACTTTACGTGAAGGAATATTCGCTAGACGAGGTTAGGTCTAGGAGCCTTCCTATGTATTGGTTATGGTCTGACGTGCCCAGTCAGTAAAGCCAGATGATTTACATGATGGAACGCTGAATGCTTATTTACGAATGCTCCATTATGATATTTGCCAAGCATGAATGCTAACTTAAGATGATATTCCTGTGATCAACATTATGCTGTCTATGTCGACATTTGTTCCTGTAACCATACACGTACTGTCCAAGTGTGCGTCCCATTAAATGTTATAAAAAGACCACCGTAGTTCCAGTACTTCTTGAATTCGAACAGTATGAGTATGAGTGATGTACTACCAACCTGTCAACTCTATCGAATCATTCTACCATTCGCGTACTGACATTCAGATACACACTCATTGTTTACACTCACATTCTTGCCGGAGCCTCATCATGTTCCAGGACAAGATGACCTGTATGACCAAAACTGTGCTGGGTTTGATGAGTTGACAATCGTTACACTTTACTACACCAGTCCCAACATCTACATTTATCCACTGGTGGACATTCACATCATTTAGCAAATAAAGCATGATTCAACAACTAGTAGCCAGTATGAGTTAACAACTACACACAAAGAAAGAGTTTAACAATTGTGTGTGTACTTTTACAGAAGACAGCGTTAGATAATGCCGTCATTGTGGTTTTGGGGAGTCTCTGAGGAGATCAAGTAAGATTAAGACTGTTGCTACTTCGGACGTGTCTTTTTTTTTTTTGTTAATGAAATGTTGCCTCGTTTTGGCGAGGTGCACTCCGTTCAACATAGACGCAGGGTTCATCGGTTATATTAGGGCGGATGTCCAAATATAACATACCGTGAGACTGAATTATTATTTTGTTCGGACGTGTCGTAAGATGCGACCAATATGACACTGTGCACTAGGCTGGCAACATCATCACGCACAAAAAGCGCTGCAAGAGCTCATGAATGTTTTCTTTGGGTGCAGGATTCATGTAAGGGTCCCAGTTGTAGCGGGCGGTGTTACTATACTCCATAGGGCAGTGTTTCTCAAGCGGTGTGCCGACGCGCATATCAAAGTGTGCTGGAAAATTTTTTTTAAATTTACTACATGAAGTATATTTTTAGTGACTATGTTATATAAAACTGATCTTACAGTTTGAATTTATTCAATAATAATTGAAGCTTTTATCTTCTTTGAACAAAAATAGATATACTTCAAAGTTATTTTAAACAATTAAAAGAAAGTCTAATTGAGAGTTTACTTTATTCTAAAGTACCCACAAATTTGTGTATTTAATTTAGTATATATTACTGTAATTTTTTATTCAGGCGCGAGGTCAGATAGGTGTGCCGCAAATTTTTAGAAAATTGAAAAGTGTGCCGTGAACACAAAAAGGTTGAGAAACACTGCTATAGGGAGTGAACATGGGAAATAATTTGTTGATTTGCTATGGCAAGTGTATTCTGTGTAGTTTACTGAAGATAACGCCGTGGAGTTTCAGGTGATCTCTGGAGAGACAAAGAAATAATAGGACTACTGCCGCCCTCAGGCATGTCGTACAAGGCAACTAATATGAGGTTGGGCATGGGACTGGCAACCTCATCATGTAAAACAAATTGAAACAGAAACCACAGCTGCAAGAGCATGTGAATACTTGGTGTAGAGTTCTTGCAAGCTGTGACTCCATGCTCCATAAGGAGCAAACAAGAACACGATGATGATGATGATGATGATGATGATGATGATTCTGCAGACACTGCGCAGTAAAACTAGAAGAGAAAGAAAAAAAGAGAAATTTCTAAAAGTACCAATAAAAATGTACATCCAAATAACTATATGAACCTCCCAAATGCCATTTTCTGTGCTACGAAAAGAAAACACTTGTCGTTACTTGGCTAAGGAAAGCACACGTGATAATGCATTCATGTCTGGAGGACAATATTAAAGTTGTAACTCGCGACCTGCGCACTGCCAAGGTCATACAATCCACAATTAGAAATAGCAACTCCAGTTCTCCTCATTAAGCACTGACCATTCTGTCTTCATGATAAATATTAATGTTTCAACAAGCAGTGAAAAGTGGCTGTTTCTTTTTCTTCTTTATTGTTTTTTTTAATCCTTCATTTCACATCTAATGTAAGGTGCAGCTCAACCTTCGCAGTTTTGGAGAGCAAGAGAGCATTATTTCATTTGGGTGGATCCCATGTCGTGCTACGAGAACTTCCAGAACAAATAATGTATCTTCGGACATCCTACATATCTTTCAAACAAAAAAACAAAACTAAACAAAAGGCGAAACAATAACTAACAAATAAACTAACAACAATACTCGCATGCGATCATTAAATGCAGAGGCGATTCCTATTGAGTCCAATTAGGGTGCTGACCAGGACTACGAGTTTTATTTATCTTTAAATTTAAAAAGATAAGGTTTTCCAAAAGTGTAACACAAATTAACTCTTCACATTAAATATCATGAGAGCACATAAGCCTGTCCCAAACAAGACACCTCTTGTTGGCGGCTGCTGTCAGGTCACATCTAAAAACTTATATGGTTCATCACAGTATAGGATGAATTATAATAATAATCTGTTTCGGCGTGGCTGTTGTATACAGATGGAGAAAACTCGTGCCCAGCTTAGTTGTTATTCCATTGTACGAATTCTGTATCTTCAAATGTAAAATGTATGTTTTTGTTCCGTTATCGTGTCTTGGCTTTCGAAATAGTGAGTTCGTGTTTTTATTTCATTGCACAACATTGACACGTACAATTTTTTGTTGCAGAACCATCAACTACAAACTCGCCGACAAGTCCAATAAAGTATTATACAACAAACTTACCAATAAGTAAACTATATCCAACAAACGTGCCTCCAAGTACAACATCACTTTTGAGAACAGACTCTCTGACAAGTACAATAACACAATTTACAACAAATTTGCCAACAAGCATAACACCGCAACATACAAGTAACTCGTCCGCAGATACATCTACACAAAATACAACAAACACGCCAACAAGTACAGCAACGCAGTACGCAAATAACTCTTCGGCAGATACCTTAACACAATATACAACAAACTTGCCAATACTTTCAACTATCCAGGATACTACAAACAGTTCAGTAAATACAACAACGAAAATTACACCAAGCGCAACAACACAGTATACGACAGATTCATCAGAAGGTACAACAACGCAAGATACAGTAAACTTGCAAACAAGCCTAGAAACACAATATACAACAAACTCGCCCAGTATCACAACAGAGTACACAACAAACTCACCGACAGCAACAACATCGAGCCAGACAACAGGAACATTGTCAGAATCAGCCACAACGTCACCAGTTTCTACAAACGGTTATGACGCCACTACCAAAGAAACCTCGACATTATCAACGACATTAACAACTGTAGGTCCCACGTCATTTTTTTACAACACAACACTGAACTCATCTCTAACAACTTCATCTACGGTTGAAAACACAAGCCCGAACACAACATGGGAAAAATCAAAGTCAGTATTAGCTACAACTGCATCACTGCCTACCACAACAGTTACAACAAATGCAATTCTAACAGATTCATCAAATTTCACGACAACATCAACACAAACGGTAACATTATCAACTGTATCAAATACAACAACAACAAATAGTCTTCCATATCTCAACGAGCTCTGCGACTCGCTTAACTGTCCACTGCCCAACTGTTTCTGTTACGGTGCCCGCCCTAACGTTTCCCTGGAGGACACGCCAATGTTTGTCATGCTTACTTTCGATGGTGCTGTAACATCTGATCTGTACAACAACTACTACAAGTCCCTGATGGTGGATAACAACTACAACCTGTTTAACCCAAATGGTTGTCATCTAAGGTAAGAATGCGCGTCATTAAGATCTTTTTATTTTCATTTTAATTAAACTGTTGTTGATATATGGGGGTATGGTTCCTGGGGGTCACAGGGGCCATTAAAAATAAAACCAATCATTTCTTCCACGGGACCTCTTTTAAGAGCGGAATAATGTGAGATACTATAAAAAGAAAAGGGGGGGGGGGTGTGATGTTAGACGTCGCCACTGCACACATAGTACTTCATTCACCATCATTTCAAGAGCAAACAGAGAGCTAGGTTGAAATGAAGCACAGTGGTCTATCTGTTCAACAGGCCCTTTTAAAAAAAATCCAGAGACTCAGTAAAAAGGGGTAAGGGTTAGGTTTAGGTATCCTAAACCTTAACCCAAACGACGTTGGCGACTTACTGGGATGACATTAAAGAAGACGTCCCACTGTGCTTCATTTCAACAGATAGCTTTAAAGCAGGATTTCAGCATGGGGCCACAAACTGCTGTGACCCTATACGCTTTAAGGCAAGTTCGGCAACTGGTCGATCGTGATCTACCAGTACATCGCAGGGATTGTTTGATAGATCTCTATGTAAAGGAGAGGGGGAGGATCAATTTTTGAAACAGTGAAATTTCAGACTAGCCATCTCCCGCCAGCATGTAAGAAGTGGTATGTCAGAAGTAACGACACTTTTTTTCTCGTTTCCAGTCAAAACGCACGAGCTGGCGTACACAAATTCACTTTATTACGACCATTATTATCTTGTCTGTGAAGTGAAGTTAACACACTCGGTAAAATATCATTTAGATCAAATGTTTAACGGCTTTGAATCAGATCGTCCATCAGTGACAAACCTTACATACAAGTTGCTTTGGCTCTAACTTTCAAATGCTCAGAAACCTGGCAACATTCATGATTTACTCAAGTTGTGTTGAACTTTAAAAAGCTCAGTGTTTCTAAAGTAGATCACCACACTTCTTTGGTTGCCCGCCTCTGCTTTAAGGCGTACCAAAGGCTGATTTGTTTACGTTATTTATAACAGATGGCGCGCTTTGCCTTATATAATATTTCTGCAGGCGTGGCACTCAAAGCTTGCGTAGAATGACCTATGAGCTGGGAAATGAAGACACGGGTCACGAGAGACAGACAACAGAGAAAGTAATATATGAAGTGTCTGAACTATGTTATACAAATGTTTTAACACTGTTTAGGTAGCTTGCATAGTTGATAAATGCTTATTTTTTGTGATATTGCTCGTCCAGTCACAATGTTCTTTAAATGGGTCAGGTTATCGACTGTTGGGGTCCTGACAATGTGTACTGTTAGATGCGTATATTCTGATGGAGTGAGTGAGTGTAAACATCAATAATGAAGACGCGAATGGATGACAGTTCTACAGGTACACAGGACACTCACTCCAATCACATGTAGAAGTCAAGGATGGCTGGAACTACTGTGGTCGTTTCATACTGTTTAATTGGACGCACACACTTGGACAGTACGAGTATAGTTACAGGAAAACAGGTCGACATATATCCTCATACTGTTGATCAATGGTCTAAAATCTTAAGTTGGCATTCATGTTGAAGAACATTACAATGGAACATCCGTAGACAAGCACTTAGATTTCCACTGTTTATAAATATAATCATCAGGCCTTACTGACTGAGCATGTCAGTTAATAAATAATGTTCAAGCATGACTCCTAGACAGAACCTCTTTTCTAGCGAAGATTTCTTTCGGTAAAGTTCAGCAAATATTTCTGAAGACAATGTTAACCCACCAGTATTGGGTTATCTTTATAACTGTGATCTCTTAATCATCACCTGATAATAAGGGGCATCCCTGTTCTCTGATCGATGATCGACAAAAAATAGGATCCAAAATGGCTTCTGGTTCCAGTGAGCATTACTCACTATACAAATGCATCGTAAAGCTTCTATAAAGGCTTTATTCATGAACACAAATGTTTCTACAAGAATCAGCATATTCTTTCATCATATCTGCTGCATACAATCATATTCAGTGCTGCTAGGTAACATGTCATCCCGACATATTGATATAGATAATCATCATGTAGACGTCTGCCCATCTAAGCCTAGCAAGGAAAAGTTCAGCAAAAAAGTTCTTTTACCTGGGCATGGGAAATACACTAGCAGAACACATACGCCCTCTCCTGGCGTTACAGAATAAACACTGGGGAACTCATAGACTTAATAATCATATCAGAAACTATCTTCTTCCCCCTAATAGATCACAGCGATCAACAAACTTCGGACTGGTTTCCGACATGGCATTCACCAGGCATTCCATCATCACGGAAAACCCTTTTTCCTATCCGCATGCGCAGAAACTGCCTGACCCCATAGTTCAGTACAAGGAAAAATAGTCCCACATAGACATACAAAGATATCACGATATAAGACCGAATCGTCTGAAATAGACACGGAGTAAACATAGACTCGGACCATAAACATTCCTGCATAAACCTAAGCAAGAACAATCTGTTTCTGGCCCAACAAGGAACAGACCAACAAAATCTAGATTCATACGCCAAATTCGATATCCAGGGGAGATAACCCATATAACAAAAGTATCAATCAATCATGGGTGATATATCTTTGGCCAGGAAAGCATCCTGATTCTAAAAACAAATACTTTCCCTCAGACAAATAAATATTATAATAACTACATACATTGCCACCAGTAATCTGTTGGTAACAATAGTGCAGTAGTCAACAGCATGACCTTTCAAGTGTTCCCTGCAGAGCACAAACCATCAAGCAACTAACACCGAGCACTTCTATACTTTATCATTCATTCAAGATATTTCTATTTCTTTGTTTTCCCTTTGAAGCCTTCTTCAAATTCCCATCTCCATGTGTGTGTGTGTGTTTTTTTTCAATCAAGTTTAGGTTTTTTTAATCTTTAATCAGATCAAACACAAAAGTCAGAATCGTCAGTTCAAATGTCAAATAAGTCACACTAAACGGCTCCGGAGTATGGAGAACAATAAAATTAACTACCTAAAGCAACGGACTAAATGGGAGACTGCGTAGAATTGAAAGATTGAAGTGATATGACAAGTTTACTAATGTGGAACTGATGACAAGTTCACTAACATGGAACTGATGACATGAACCAGACAAGCGCCAGTGGAACGAAACATGAGAAGAAGACGTTTAATATGGATAGGATGGTGAGTCGCGCTGGTGTAATGGTTACCATATTGCGCTGGCGATCAGGTGTTCAAGGTTCACGCCCGGGCGTTGGCATTTGAAGTAGTGTCATCGACCGGGATTTTGACTGCATAACCTGAACGGCTCCTTAGATAAACCCTCTGTGGAGGGGAAGGAGCGAAGCTCCTGACCGGGTTGGAAGGAAAGTCCACAGGCTCCCCAGCCTCGCAATGACATGTCATTGGGCCGAGGGTTGAAAGCCCAAGTTCCGCTTGGAGAAAAAAAAATATGGATAGGACATACATTGATGGTAAGATATGGTAAGATATGGTAAGATATGGTAAGATATGGTAAGAGAGGTAGAAGGATATCATAAATCGCATAGAGAAGAGAACTGGAGACAGACATGAAGAAGACACAGGACAACCTTGAGCTGATGGCACGAGACAGGAAGATTTGACCTTGAGTTTATTGAAGGCCTATACTCCGTGTGGAACTGACGTGTATTTATGATGATGGTTATGTTGTGTTTCTTTGGCCTCCTTACATGTCACTTTACCGGGAGATTCATTAACAAACTCGTTGTGTGAGTCAGCATCTTGTAAGGATGTTTCTCCAAAAAACAGCGTTGCTATCATTCCCCGTCTTTGTTCTCATAACCTTTGATTGCGCTCTGTTTGTCTGTCTGTGTGTATTTTGAATTACAGTAGAACTCCATTTATCCGAACCCCAATTATCCGAACATCCAATTATCCGAACACTTTTTCCAGAAAAAAAAAATCAGTCTCCACCAGTCACGTTAGACTACAGTTCTGAATCTTTTGATGCGGCAAGCCTCAAATGTGTGCGAACAATTTGTAGACAATGAGATGGGCTAATGGACGGTCGCTTACGTACATGAAGTCAGTTAGATCATAAAGTCCGTTAATATCTGGTTTACCAATCCAGTGTACGTGTGAGTTCTAGGCAGAACACTGGCTAAACAGACAGTTCAACTTAAAATAATTGTGTCTGCTACTACAGCAGAATAATTTTGGTGTACACGTATTTCTCTGTGCGACCTGGCATCTTCCAGTAGGCCTAAAGCATATAAAAGGAACCGCAATGTTTTGTCAATTGAAACGAAAACAGAAATTATCAAGAGACTAGGAAAAGGTGAAACTGTGTCTTCATTTGCGAGGATTTTCAATGTTGAGAAAGCTACCGTCTCTGACATCAAAAGTAACAAGGATAAAATTATGAGTTTTGCATCGAAATTGGATAGTGAAAATGGGTCGAAGAAACATAAAACCATGAGAAATGCGAAAGATTTGAAATTGGAAGAGGCTTTGTATATATGGTTTGTGCAAAGAAGAAGCAAAGGGGAACCTATCTCTGGCTCTCTATTGTGTGAAAAGGCACTTCAGTTCAACAGTCAACTTGACGGTCCTCCTGACTTTAAGGCTAGCCAGGGATGGTTAAGAAACTTTAAATCTCGTCATGGCATACGAGAATTGGAGATTCAAGGGGAATCTTCATCTAGCGATGCAACTGCCACTGAAAATTTTAAAGAAACATTCTTGGCTTTTTTGGAAGAAGAAGGTTATTTACTCGATGATGTGTATAATGCCGATGAGACTGGCTTATACTGGAAATCATTGCCTCAAAAATCACTTGCATCTCAGCGCGAAGCAGCTGCCCCTGGGTTTAAAAAGTGCAAAGAGAGAGTAACAATTTTGGTAGCCGCGAATGCCAGTGGAAGTCATCGTTTACCGGTGCTAATGATCGGCAAAGCCAAAAAAACACGTTGTTTAAAGAATGTGACATGTCTCCCATTGTGCTACAAAGCACAGAAGAGTGCTTGGATGAATAGTGAAATATTTCTTGATTGGTATACAAATCAGTTCATCCCAAATGTGAAGAGGTTGAAAGAACAAGAAAAGAAAACTGGAAAAGTAATTATTCTACTGGACAATGCACCATCTCATCCAGAGACGGATACATTGAATGCAGTTGATGCAAATTTTAAAGTAATTTTTCTGCTTCCCAATGTAACAGCACTGATTCAACCAATGGATCAGGGTGTTATAGCAAAGCTTAAAAAGATGTACAAGAAGGAAGTCCTGCGTCGTTTATTGTTGGCTGAAGATGAAGAAAGTGTGGTGGCGTTTTCAAAAAAAGCTTAATCTCAAAGACTGCTGCTATATGTAAGCTGATGCTTGGACCACCCTGTCACAAGATAATCTCAACAAGGCTTGGAATAGATTGCTTGGGAAAAAAGGAGGAAATGAAACTACTGCAGTGGACACAAATGATGATTGTATAAATGAAGTTGTGGAACTGTTTCAAGCAATGCCCGGATTTTCGGACTGTGACAAAGATGATGCACACATGTGGCTAGAAGATGATAATGATTCTGGTTTTCAGTTTTTGAATGACGAAGAAATTTTGTCTTTTGTGCAAGAAGAAAACCAAATACATGTAGTGACCGATGATGAAGACTCCTCAGAAGTACATGATGTACTTGTAGATTATGAAGAAAACCCAAAACGTCGACCAAGTCCTGAAGAGGCCTTTATAGCACTAGAAACAGCGATGGCTTGGTACGAGCAAGAAGATGACAGCTGTCCTACACAGCTTCTGCTGTTGAAGAGAATGCGGGACTTAGCAGCCAAAAGCAGACTATCCAGTTTGGCGCAAAAGAGGATTCCTCATTATTTTAAATAGTGGGCTACATCTGTGCAAGTACATGTATACGTAAGTTGCGCCTGGTTTTGAATTGTTTGTAATGTTATTTTGAAAACATTTCTCTTTCTTAACAAAAATAATTAATACAAGTAGTACATGCACTGCAGTGTAATGAAAGATTTTGGTGATACAGTGATCTAATACAGTGTGGGTATTATTATTACAGTACAAGTAAATATGTTTTATAGTGTATTTTCCTTGTGATTGTTAATTATTTTTAGAAATATGTGTACATGTACTCGATACATCATGTAATCCAATTATCCGAACATTTGATTATCCGAACGATGCTCGGTCCCATGGGGTTCGGATAAATGGAGTTCTACTGTATTTTCATATCTAATTGTTGTGACCTCTCATCAGTTTTTCTCATTTGTATCTATCACCTGATTACGGTAAAGGGACAGAAGAGTCACGTCATTGGCAACATTTAAATCGTCAAGCTGTTTTGTCAGTCCATCGAATTCTATGCGTTAATTAATGTTGTTTTCATAATTCAATCTATTATCATTTTCTTTTGCGCTCCTTAACAATCATCGTGAAGTTATAGCTGGGTCCCTTACAGGAAACCTGCACCAAACATTCAGATGCTCCCGCTACAGTGGTTTCTGTGTCTATTTAATTTACAAGATAAGGTTACCAACACCATGTACAGCCTCATATTAGTCGCCGTGTACGACATGCATGAAACCCAGTCTATAGCGAGTTAAAAAAAAAAATAGTGACAAGAGGTATCAATGCCGCGCGTAAGTTCTTATCAAGTAAACCCTTTGAGGTCCCTTTCAGACCAATCCAATACCACCCACTGTATTTATCTACATTATTTTAAAATAACGAAAATGACGACAATGAAGAAATGGAGGAAGTAATAAAGAAGAAGACACATAAGAACAACAACACAAGATCATAGTGCTTAATATTTGTTCTCCTTTTTTAACCATATAGATTTATAATTGTTCTCCTTTCTATATCATAGAGCTTTATAATTTCTCTCCCTCCTTAATCGTAGAGCTTCATCTTGTAATAGTTCCGCTTCTTTAATCATAGAGCTTTATCATTGTTCTCCTTCCTTAATCATAGAGATTTGTGATTGTTCTCCTTCCTTAATCATAGAGCTTTATAATTGTTCCCTTCCTTAATCATAGAGCTTTATCATTGTTCTCCTTCCTTAATCATAAAGTTTATATTAGTTCCGCTTATTTAATCATAGATCTTTATAACTGTTCTCCTTCCTTAATCAGAGAGCTTTATAATTGTTCTCCTTCCTTAATAATAGAGCTTTATAATTGTTCTCCTTTCTTAATAATAGAGCTTTATAATTGCTCCCTTCCTTAATCATAGAGCTTTATCATTGTTCTCCTTCCTTTATCATAGAGCTTTATCATTGTTCTCCTTCTTTAATTATAGAGCTTTATATTAGTTCCACTTTTTAAAGCATAGATCTTATAATTGTTCTCCTTCCTTAATAATCGAGCTTTATATTTGTTCTCCTTCCTTAATTATAGAGATTTATATTAGTTCTACTTCTTTAATCATAGAGCTTTATAATTGTTCTCCGTCCTTAAACATAGAGCTTTATAATTGTTCTCCTTCCTTAATTATAGAGCTTTATATTAGTTCCACTTCTTTAATCACAGAGCTTTATAATTGTTCTCCTTCCTTAATCATAAAGTTTATATTAGTTCCCCTTATTTAATCATAGATCGTTATAACTGTTCTCCTTCCTTAATCAGAGAGCTTTATAATTGTTCTCCTTCCTTAACAATAGAGCTTTATAATTGTTCTCCTTCCTTAATAATAGAGCTTTATAATTGTTCCCTTCCTTAATCATAGAGCTTTATCATTGTTCTCCTTCCTTAATCATAGAGCTTTATAATTGTTCTCCTTTCTTAATCGAAGAGCTTTATAATTGTTCTCCTTCCTTAATAATAGCGCTTTATAATTGTTCTTCTTTAATTATTGTAGTGGTTTTGATGGTACTGTATGATTGTGATGTTACCTAGTGTGATGTATGAGGTCAGCTGTGAAGGCTCCTGAGATAAATGTAGATGGGAATTACAGAAGGCCCTTCTTGCTACCACTTACGACCTCAAACATATCTTTTTTTTGTACTAATATGAATGTAGCTACGTTAAAAAGTCTAGGGTACTGCAATGTAATGTGTTGTAATAGAATATACAAACACACACAGAGATAATTATTAAATGTAATAATCTTAATAAATTTCTATAACACACTGAACTAACTCAGGCTGTTTTAGTTTAGATATTCAAATTTTCTTTAAATTTATTTGTTCTGAACCAAGGTTTTATGTTGGTCAGAACATATGAAAAGTTATGAAGTTAAAAATGTAATGCATAAATATATGGCATCATAAAATGGCATGTGTGTACATATGTATTTTATAAGACTGGTTAATATTGATACTGTTTATATTTCTAATTTCTCTGGGAAAACTTTTAATGGATGTGCTGTTGGGGGTGGTGTCATCACACCCACTCTGTAACTACAGGAAGATGTGTCCATTATATTATAACTTTAATAGATAGGTCTTTCCCACAGTTCAGTATATTGTGATGGGGAAATATTTCTAAATTCCTTAGAAGTATGGTGAATCCTCAGCAGGCCATTAATTACTCATCTAATCTGCGAAGAAACTGATGCAGATCCAGGTGGCCCACTCCTCTCGGCTGCCAGAATACAATGATAGTCTGCACCCACACTTTGTTTGACTGCATACACATCTGCTGGTGTAAGCTTGAATACTTATGTAGCACTAGCCTAGTGCCACACCAGAAACTCACACTTCAGAATTCAGAATATAGAACACAGTTATTCTCTAGCAAAACTCAGCTGAGCTGCTGGCTCTAGTATGGCGTCCCTCTAAATATATTGAATAGCTTCTGGGACAAACACCACTGAAATAATTAACTGTGTCTACTACTGGACAGATTTATAAAATGGCAAAAATGCGCGTCTGTGCGCCGATAATATGATTATCTTTGGCCAATCACCGACTTCCCCCCTTAACTTTCAAATCTACAACCAAAAGTCAATTTCAGTCATACCTCAGTCAAGTATGTATTATTGTCTGTTGGTCCGTCTGTCTCTACTTGTTTTTTCATAAAAAACACACTTGGTTCTTGCACCAACTCTGCCATACCCTACACAAATTTGCCTCCTAAGTTATTTTTAGCCACAATTCTCCACTTTTCCCCCTCTCTTTCATTACAACTGGATTTGTGCATTTGAGTGTCTCAAGGACGCAAATTTTGAAACTTTAGTGACAGTGTTGAACAGTACAGTCGCTAGTCTGATATGAACAACACAGTCTTTTGTCAATATCTTCTTTATTATCTATCCGTCAGTAAAATTAAAAGCATATTAGTTCTCTACTCAAGATGGGCTATCAAACAAGCTAGGTTTTATTTTCGTAACATTATTATTAAGAAAAAGCATAGTTTTTCTCAAGTCTATTTTTTGAAATATGTTCGAGAACCTTCTGTAATGCGTTTGCCGCTGAATTCAAATAAAAGGATCAAGTATCGAAAAAGCGTCCAAGCAATGACTGTTTCGAATAATAGCTAAGGTCCCTTTTGTCCATTTCCTTACATTGTGTCAACTAGTGGACGTGAATTTTTTCCTTTTATCACCAATTGCGTCTTGTAGCCTTGCTAGTTTCAAACACGTGTTCAGTCATATTTTTCTTCTTTTTTTTTTAGATCTCCGTTCCCTCCCGTCTACAAAAAGGGTAAACGTTTTGTATGCACTTCTAACTAGCTAGTTTAAATGGCGGTAGGAACGGCGGGCATGGGTGATCATGTCGCCTAGTATCTTACGCATTATTTTTATCCCTACATCTTATCTTTATAATTGGAGATATTTTAACGTTGTATCATGGTAAATTCATCACAATTATAGAGCTTTATATTAGTTCCACTTTTTAAATCATAGATCTTATAATTGTTCTCCCTTCTTAATAATAGAGCTTTATAATTGTTCTCCTTCCTTAATTATAGAGATTTATATTAGTTCCACTTCTTGAATCACAGAGCTTTATAATTGTTCTCCTTCCTTAATCATAGAGCTTTATAATTGTTCTCTTTCCTTAATCATAGAGTTTTATAATTGTTCTCCTTCCTTAATAATAGAGCTTTATAATTGTTCTCTTTCCTTAATTATAGAGATTTATATTAGTTCCACTTCTTTAATCATAGAGCTTTATAATTGTTCTCCTTCTTTAATCATAGAGCTTTATAATTGTTCTCCTTCCTTAATTATAGAGCTTTATATTAGTTCCACTTCTTTAATCATAGAGCTTTATAATTGTTCTCCTTCCTTAATCATAAAGTTATTTAATCATAGATCTTTATAACTGTTATCCTTCCTTAATCAGAGAGCTTTATAATTGTTCTCCTTCCTTAACTGGTTTTTATAGAAATGTTTCTAAGCATTTCTCTGATATCAGATGCGGCTTGTGTATATATGGACAGCCGGTATATATTCCTTCAGAACTAATCCATAGCACATAAACTGCTTTTGTTCTTTAGGACCAATTCCTCGTCCACTGATTATTTTTCTTGCTTCTTCTTTGCACAAAGGAAAATGATAATGACACTTAGCCTTATCTTTTTTTTTTTTAAGCTTCTCGTTACTTTCTTCTGTTCTGCTCTAAGCTTTCGTATTAGCGGAACATTGTTGAGCTGCAATCACATCATGGCCGAGTCTTCTCCAGCTAATAAGTACTTAATCATTTTGATTACAAACATTGTTTCCTGAACTTTGCAAGGTCCGTAGACGTCTGAGATACTGTCTTAATTCAGGTGTTTCATATTATCGTGTCATGTGTTCTTGCTGTCACGGGATTGCCTCCCCTTGCTTTGCAGTAGTGGTCCACTAATGGTCACAACGCAAGCGTATCTAAAAGTAGGTCGTCCAAGGTATCTATCTTCGCGCAAGATTACTCTTGGCAAAGATGTAGATAGAAGAGGAATTACTTTTCTACCTTAGGGGAGCCTTCACAAGATATTCCCAGATGTCTGTACAGCCCGTGTGGTCTTCTTTCATCTGATCACAATACCGGCTTGTGTCAGCACGATCAGCAGCTTTCCCAATGGGGTCAAATGTTTGACGGACACGTTACCACAGGTGTTCAGACGGATTAGGCGATAAAATATCGCTGGCCGGGTCACCAAACCTGGCGAATCGTAACAACAGTCTGGAAGTGGAGTGTGAAACAATAAGATACGCATTACTCCTATAGCAAATACTGCTATAGGGGAGTGGTGTGTTAGAGAATTCACCATGTTATGTCCAGCATAGAACAAAATAGTGAAAATAACGAATGAAAGGGCATGATTTATGCCGAATAAAAGTGATGAGTGAGAACAATGAAGAAAAAGAAAGGATACTGCCGGAGATATAAGGTTTGAGAGATAACACAAAAGGACACGTCACACTTGCCCAAACTAACTGTTTGTTGCCTCTCTTATTTCTTTCTCCCAGGTCACAAGCATCAGTCACATCTTGCACTTTGGTCATTTTAAAATGTTTGCAGTGGAGACCTTTGAAAATATTGTCAAATGAGATTTACACTGTGCCATGGCCATTTCAAGTACCTTGTGGCGTACTTCAACTTCTGTTTTGTGTACTATTTTTGTTGATGGTTATGTTTTTAAAATCTCGTAGTCTGTCATACACTTTAACTAAATGGACTTGAAATGATATAGCCCAAGTCCCTTTACAGTTCTTGCTCATTCTGCATCTAAAGCTAGACCTGCTCATCTTTCCATGTTCGTTTCCCCTGGAATAAATTATTTTGTAGTTGTCAGAATATATTTCACGCGCTCTAAGATATCGAATTTTGCATAATCATAAGAAATTTACATTCATAGATTCTGGGTTAGCTGCTGTGTATTACAATTTTTTCAGTTGATGAATCCAAAGTTTTTATATGAATAGAAAGTCAAACGGGAATGAGAGTAATGTATTTACTGAAGAAAGAATGGTTTTAAGAAAATTTTTCTTGCCTATCATAAATACCAGCAGGGCCAACAGCTGTATATTGGAGAAGAATACATTGTTACGTTAACATTTTATGTTTTTGTAGTTGTTCATTCAATACGTTTATGTATTTTGGATCAGCCGTTGTTTTTTTTTTTTAAATTGTGTCCATAGGGCCACAGTGTACCTCTCTGACAACTGGACCGACTACAACTTAGTCAAGACTTTAGCAGCAGCAGGGCATGAAATAGCATCTGGCACAGTCACCAATAGTTTGCCACTGGGATATTCTGACTCTGACTATAACGCCACTGTAACTGAGGTTGGTGTTACCTACTAACATCATCATTATTATCATCATCAACGGCATTTCCTCTATATCTGTTAGGATTCCAGTACAGTGTCTCTTGTATAATTAGGGGTTTGTCCATTGAGATCATTTTTTTTTAAATTAAAAAAGTTTGGCTCGTTCAGCGCACCCCGTTCGGGCTAAACACAAGGTCTGTAGGTTACATTAGCGCTCTCGTCCATTTATAAAGACCTTGTGGTCTGCTAGATATGGTTTGTTTCATATTTTACAAAGGTCAAGCTAAATATTACCACTTAGATAACCATTGTTTTATTATTGTATTCCTTCATTCAGGTCGATGGTCTCAGGAAAAAAGTCTTACAAGAAACAGGAAGTACAGAACTTCATGATTCCATAGTTGGTTTCAGGGCCCCCAATCTGACGGTAGCCGATAATGTGCAGTTTGATGTCCTGCGAGACTACGGTTTTCTTTATGACTCCTCTATTTCCAGTATGGAGATAAACTCGTCGAGAAGTCCAATTTGGCCTTTCACACTGGAATACCAGATTTAGCAGTAAGATACCGTTGATACTTTTTTCAGTTGTAGTACTACGGTTGTAGTAAATCTGGATTCATCTTTTCTTTTAATTAACACGTTTGAAAACGTTTTGCAATATTTTTTTTATTTTCTCTTACTGCCTCAGTCAAAAATACATTGTTGTGCAGTTGTCAAGCAACACACTCAGAATGCCTCAGCCACATCCTTCATTTAGGATTAACCAGTCGATTCTATAGTGAGTAAAAGTTCTCAAATTAATTTAATCCTAAAGCCATCGACCTCCCACACAACCTTTCCAGCCACTTTCCATACCTCCGTATCTTTCTGCATCCATATCTCCCATTTTTCTTCTTCTTCTTTTTTCTCATTGTCTTTTTCCATATGTACCTTTGCTTCTCGTTTGCTCATTCAAAATAAACATCATTACAGTGCCTGGGGTAGGTTTCATATCGTGTATGCCCGTTCTAACTCCATTTATTTTCGTGTTCTCGTGTTGTGAGAAAAGGTGATATTCTAAGTTAGTTATAAATCAAATATGAGAAAAATAATTCAACTATTTAATATTTGCTTTATTCAGTTGTATTTATTGAAAATGTTTTCAGATGCCCAGGCACTTTCTGCCCTAACAAGACGTATCCTGGCATAAGGGAAGTTCCAATAAATCGCTGGATAGGAAATGAAGGTTATAGCTGCAGTTTCATTGACGACTGCAGTGTCGGCGCATACCCCTTCGCAGCAGACGAGCAAGAGTGGTATCGCTTGTTTAAGTAAGTACGAACCATTAGCTTTATTATTTTTTAATATATAAAGTGATCAAAACAGAAGAGCGATAAAAATATTTTGATAGTTACAGGTAATGTTGGAATGTTGGAGTGGATGAAAAAAAACTAACCTCTGTAAACAGATAAACGTGGCATGGGTACGTACAAAGCTTAGCTAAATAATAGACAAAGCATACATATACACACGGAGAAAATTATGAAAGAGCGGACGGGTCATGCAGAGAAACCCTACAGCATAAATACCCTTGGAACAAGAAGGTAAGGCAAAGACGCAAAAGATGGATAGTTCACACTTTGGGAAAATCAGATGAGAGCGTTACGGGCAGAGTAAGAGAAATAGAGGCCGGCGTAAAAACGATTGAGAATGGAACTGGACACGAAAGGGATAAATAAGACATGGAGATAACTAGAACGGATGGCACAAGGCAGGAAGGTTTGACGTGTTGAAGGCTTATGCCCCTCATGGAGCTGAGGTGAAAAAATTGATTGAATGATTTAACACAATGTTAGCTTTACAGGGAAGTTGTGGATACGTCTAATGAGAGACGAACGGGGATAGAAGGAGATGATGAAAGATCGTGATCACAGACGAGAACTTGCTGACCCACAATACAGAAGAGCGAACGACGACAAGAAGGAAGAGTAATGAATGGGAAGAAAAGAAGGAGAATCAGACGGAGTAGGAAGAAGAAAAACAGAAAAGGAAATAGTAAATAAATATTAGACAAACATAAAGGTATGTTTTCAGGCACTCGTGAGGAATAAAGAAGTAGAACACTAGACAACAGAAAAACAACAGACGTGAGTGGCTTACCCAGGACTCGAACCCAGGACCTTCCGTGCGACAACCCCGCCTAGCTATGCAAGCGAATCACACTATCCTCCCTGCCATCTAGGCATCACCTAAGAAAAGGAAATAAGATGATTGAGTGCAAGCTGTATTATTTTGAATTTAGCAGGGCTGTGGAGTTGGCCAAAAATGTTTCCCACTCCTGAAATTTTAGAACTCCGACTCTGATTTCTGACTCCACTAAAAAAAAAAAAAAAGACTGACCTCACGACCCTGACTCCCGACACCAATTCCGAATCCACGGCTCTGGAATTTAGAAATGATAATGCTACTGTGGAACAAATTTGTTTTGTTTGTTTTTCCTTTCATTGACAGGAGTAACTTTGAGAAGTACTTTTATCCCGTGAAAGTCCCTATGCAAATGTCCACACACGGCTCCATGTTCACCCAGAATCGTTCATCATATTTGGCCTTGGTCAAGTGGCTCCAGAATGTACTGTTTACCCACAAAGACGTGTGACTGGTGACTCCAAAGATGGTCATTGAGTGGATGAGGAATCCCTTAACTAACTCTGAGATGGTTGCTCAAAAGTGGGGTTGTTAAAGAGAGTACATTAGAATCTTAAAGAGAAGCCAATGAGAAATTGTAATTTATTCACTTACAATATCTTTATTCTGTAGATACCCGTCCTTAAAGTACTCTACTTAGTCAAGATTAAGTTTTTCTATTTTCATAATAATTTATTCAATTTTTAAATGTGTATTAGTTTCTGTAATTTCTCCATTCTTGTAAGTTTGTAGTACCAAGATGTAATTTCCTTAGTCTCTTGCACCCAACAGAAGATACTTGTGCTGAAACGTTTGTCCTGTTAAGTAATTGTATCTAGCGGAGCCGAGGCTTGAACATGTATGCTTACTATTGCTCTGTGCTGGTCTAGTTCGACCTCTGTTTCAGAATTCATTGAGACAAGTTACATAGTTTTCGTAAGAGAAGATACCAGGTTTCATGTTTAATTTGAGAAGATACTGAGTTTAAGAAGTTTAGTTTGAGAAGGTGTTGAGTTTAAAAAGTTTAGTTTGAGAAGATGTTGAGTTTAAGAAGTTCAGTTTGAGAAGATGTTGAGTTTAAGAAGTTTAGTTTGAGAAGTTTTATTTAACAAGATACTGAGTTTTAGACGTTTTATTTGAGAAGACACTGAGAGATGTGGTAAAATAAACAATTTTAATATTTTTGCTGATGTTAAGTGCGTCGTGACTTTTTCTGTTCGTTTTTTATTCGATTACACAAGACAGAAATTATAGTTCTAGACACGCTGTAGCACGATAAGCCAAGTCAAGAGCCGCTCCTTCAGGTGCTGACGATCACGTCATTCTACAGTTGCCAATTTGTGATGTTCCCCGTCAGTTCTGTTGTTGATCTCTTCTCATGCCATTGTTGTACCAACATTTCCCTTTTAGCTCCTTATGAAGCATGCATACACTACTGCAGCTGCCCCCCCCCCCCCCCGGCCACCCTTGCGTGAAGCTTTCACCAAGGCATTTATGCTCTCTTACAGCTGTGGTTTCTGTAGCAACTTGTTTTACATTATGAGATTGACATTGCAATGAAGAGCATCATGGTAATCGCCTTACTACATGCCTGAGTAAGTTATGGTCTTATTCTTTCATTGTCTCCTCAGAGATCCCAGGGAACTAGACGGGACTTGTAGCGTGATATAGTCTAGTACTGTGATGATATAGTCTAGTACTGTGATGATACAGTCTAGTACTGTGATGATATAGTCTAGAACTATGATGATATAGTCTAGTACTTTGATGATATAAAGACCTGTTTTGTCTGTTCTGGTAGACATAGCTTTGAAGACAATATCACCTGTGTGTTCTATTCTGGTAGACATTGCTGTGAAGACGATATTACATGTGAGTTCTATTCTGGTAGACAGTGCTGTGAAGACGATATTACGTGTGAGTTCTATTCTGGTAGACATTGCTGTGAAGACAATATCACCTGTGTGTTCTATTCTGGTAGACATTGCTGTGAAGACGATATTACGTGTGTGTGTTTGCGCGCGCGCGCGCGCGCGCGCGCGCGCGTGTGTGTGTGTGTGTGTGTGTGTGTGTGTGTAAGTAAGTATTTGATTGTGGGTTACAGATAAAATAACTGACGTGTTTTCTTGTATCGGTTAATCTGACATGTTCTCTAGTAACGATTGAGCTCGAAAAATAACCGAAATGTTGTCGTGTAGCACCTAAAATAATAAAACAACATAAATGTCCCCTGTAACGGTTAAACGGATAAAATAACGGACATAGTCCCCAGTAACGGTTAATTGGATGAAATAACTGACATAGTCCCCTGTAACTGTTAAACTGATAAAATAACTGACATAGCCCCCTGTAACTGTTAAATGGATAAAATAACTGACATTGACCCATGTAACTGTTAAACTGATAAAATAACTGACATATTCCCCTGTAACTGTTAAACTGATAAAATAACTGGCTTGTTCTCTTGTAACGGTTAAACGGATAAAATAACTGGCATGTTCTCGCGTGCGGTTAATGTGATAAAATGACTACCTAGTTTTCTTGTAACGGTTTAACTTATAAAATAACGGACACGCTTTTTTGTTGCGAGTAAACTTACTATCATTGTGTCTTTTATCATTATCTCGTTATCCATAATGTGGCAGTTTTATAAACAGACGATAATGTTTGATTAGTTCAAATAATTTATTCACCATATAAAGGTAGATGGAATCACCATTATAAAGTATTATTTTTTAAATGAGTCGCCAGCCCAAATATGGCGGGAAATAAGTATGTTGTGCTCTTTCTACTGCATTTTAGTAGGCGCTCAATTTCGTTTCCAGGCCGTAATTTTCCGAATAATGCTCCATTGAAAAGATTGTAAGTTAGGTGTGTAAAGATGTGACATGCCGTAACCGCAAAGCCAGTTTGTATATAAGACGGATAATTTTCACATAGTTGATTTCTAGTGATATAGCCTTGCGTCAATGAAGGCCTATCATAGTAATGTATTGTATAGTAACAAAATGTTTTCTGTGTTAAAATACAACGTAAATATACAGCGTGCTTCAAAAATTGTTAACATTTATACAGGGTTTTCATTTAAGTAAGCTTATACAAGTGTTAACATTTTTTGGGGAGCACTCTGTATGAAGCTTCGCATGGGGCCGGCAACCTCATCAAGCAAAACAAATTGCCACAAAACTACTGCTGCATCAGCATGTGAATGCTTGGGTACAGGCTTCCTGCAAGGAGACCAGCTACAGTGGTGACGTGAGGCTACGTAAAGAGAGCAAAGGAAAATCAATAAATATAAAATCCCAGCTTTTTCAGTCACTAACGCTAAGGGATGCAACTTTGGTTGAAAGTTAGACATTAATTGTATTGTTTCCCTTATATGTACTCTCCCGATAATAGTAACACTCGACAAAGAAAAGTACGCAAATGTCGGTGTGCACAATACATTTATAGAACTATGGTGATGCACAGTGGGTGTTTTTAATACTTTTGAATATGTAAAATTGCCGTTAGGTATTGGTGCTTTTGAATTTAATTCCCGTCTTATGACGGGCTTTTACACTAGTTATGATAATAATGTAAAGTGCTATTAATTCGTTCTTGAAAACTCGAGCACTAACCCAAAAAGCGCTAACAGAAAATTGAATTTCCCATTAGAATTAATAGAAACCAACTTAATCTGTCCCCAAGGCTCATAAAGCTATATTAAATTGAAGTAAAAAGTGATTTTAAAAACTAGAACACAAACGAAATATTATGTATGTACTTTAAAAATAAATATTATAGAATTTTAATCGCTGCTACATCCGTCATTTGTGGGTACAGTTGTCACAGCGGAGTTATGTTTATCATAAAACGACTGGTTAGTAGATGTCGTGAAGTCGGATTCACAACACGTCATTCTGAGCAATTCTTTACCCAAACGGAACGCCATACTTTATAAATACCATAGGCTAGCCGAACCAATGAAACGATGTCTTTATTCGGTTGTTTACAAATAACGATTAGGCATTCAGCATGGAGTCTCAAATCTGTGCAAACCCGTTGGATATGAAATTTAACTACAGACTTATGAGCGAAGTACAGCATGGCAGAGGTAAAGAAATCACACATAGGAATGTTCATCTATAAGTCTGTGCAAAGATTGCCAAGGGGAATGCTATAGTAAGGGAGAAATCTCGAGTTAAAAGCATCGGGAAATCAGGCAAGTCCAAAATTTTGCTGTTTAGGCTACGCATAGAATAAAATAAAGAATGTAATAGAAATTCAATTATTTAAATGGATGAAGATTAATTCAGGGGATATTTTAAGCCTTAGATGAATAAAATCGCTCCATGAATAAGGAAGATAATTAAAATCTACGTTTTCCATATTTGCACATCGAGACAAATTATGCATACATTTTGGGGAACTCAGGCACATATCGGCAACTGTCGTCTCTGTCGCCGGATGTGGCCTTTAAAAGACCATGCATCATGCAAAGCGGGGCCATAGTTTTTTTGAAAATCACAGCGTGCGGTAAAAGTGTTAAGAAGAGTGCCTTTGCCTTCGGTATCTGAGAGCAGACCATTATAGCCAGTAACAACAGCTCGAAGAAAGAATGTATATATATGTATATAGATAGAGATGTATATATATATATATATATATATATATATATATATATATATATATATATCATCTCATCTCAGCCCGTAACCCGTCATGGGTCGTAGGGGTGCCATGGTGGAAGCATCAGCAGACAGGGTCCTCCACTGCTCTCTATCCTCAGCAATGCGTACAAGTGTGGAAAAACCGTGTCCTGCCCATTCTTTGATGTTATCAGCACAGGATTTTCTCTGCCTTCCTCTTCTCCGTTTACCTTCGACTGTTCCCTGAAGGATCGTTTTCGAAAGGGAGTCATGACGAGTTACATGCCCAAACCAGGCAAGCTTTCGACGTTTCACTATTGACAAAAGTGGTTCTTGGAGGCCTGCATAGGTGTTTATCTTCTCTCTAACATAGACATTTGTTTTGTGCTCTTTATAGCAAATGCGCAAAATTCTTCTGTAACATTTATGCTCGAAAGCCTGAATCCTTCGCTCCGTATCTGCAGTGAGTGTCCAGCCCTCACACCCATACAAGAGAATAGATAATACAAGTGATTTGTATAATTTGATCTTCAAAGGAAAACTGATGTTACTTTTCCAGATCACATTCAATCTTGTCATGGCAGCTGAGGCCATCTCAAGTCTATATATGTATTTCTATTGATTAATTACAGTGTGCGTTAGGAAGTGTGTAGACGTGTTTTGAACTACTGTGTAAATTTCTGGAGGCAAAAGAAAAGCCAAGCTTGTGAATATTCAAATAAATTGAGAATGGTGGCAAAAATGTGTCTATAGTTTTAGAAAAGTATTTAAAGAAGTATTTCCTGAAGGAATGGACCACACATCATGAACGTAGGAAAGAATGAAAAGAATTACTTTACTGCATTGCTTGAGATATCACTTATTATTTTACACACGACCTAATAAATGTATGGAGGCGAATCATGGACCGATAGCTACAACCAAGGAATTAGAGTAAGATATATTCACAGTGAAATGAATTGTGTTATTGCTGATGCTATATGACCTGTGCGTCTATCAGCACTCTGTCATCTGAAACTATCTCTCATCTCCTACTTCTGTGATAAAGAGATAGAGATAGGCAATATAGTGGTGAAATTAAATATATTTCAGGTTGCATCCTGCAATTAACTTCCACCTAAAGGAGCCAGACTCTACCATAGGATATAGTGGTGCGAGCGCCCTTTGATTGTTAGAGGGACAGTTACCCAAATCCTAAGGCCTGGGGGAGACACAGTTTTCTTGCCAGTCCCAAGGTGGAACAGACTACTAAATCAAGACTGGAAGCTAAGTAGCCACACAAGGCTACTGTTCAGTTTATTCCAATTCACCACAGTATAGTGAAATAAAATGATGAAGTTCGAGTGCTTTATCTAGGCAAACATCCTAGTCAGTACTTAACAAAAATTCTGGAACTGTAAATAAAATAGAATTAAGCTTAACATACAAGCATTCTACAACCAGAGTGAGTTCAACCAAGAGAGAGAACCTTCTACAAATAGAGACTTTTAAATTCTTTTGAACAATTTTCAAGTGTTTTATTTATTTAATGATGTAATAAAATTTGAGTTTTTTGAAAGATTTTCAAGCAGAAAATAAGATTTGTAAAAATAAATTGTAAATATTTACCAGCAGACTTACTTAAATTATTTAAGTTAAGTTACAGTTCTTGTTGGTAGATAGTTTAGTTAATACCCCTAGCAGAGCTACTATTAATAATAATATTAATAGAGGAAGATCTGGAGAGGAGCAAGTAGGAACTTAGAGAAATACATTACCATCTTCTCTAGGAACTTATACAGCTTGATCCTACCTTTAATGTCTATACACCCTTACTCTTTTCAGAGAAGGGGGTATTACTTATAAGACCAGACTCTTATCTGGCACTATCCTGGTATCACCTGATACAACTATGTGTCCAGGATCCTTAATTATTTCAATAATAATCAACCCTCTCGTGACAGTAGAAGTAGGTGTTGACAAAGTAGTTTTTTTACTCCAGATGTAGAAGCCATGGTTACTCGGTCAATGAAGATATTCAGGAGACTTAAACAAACAAACAAAAACAAATTCAGCTTGCTTTTTCACCTTCTTTTCCTCTTCAAGAAACAATTTGCGGCAATTAAGATTTTGTTCCATGTTACGGATTAACATAGAATTGCATTCCTTTTTGGGGTAATGCTTCATTATCTTAGAAATGACAATGCCTCTTGACCATCCCACCACCCCCGAATGAACTTGATGAGTAAGTGCAAATTATATTTCTACCTCCCATGGAGTTTAGCGCTCTGCGTAAGATCGAATTTTTTAAGCGTATAACATGAATATGGCATAAAATACAGACAGCGTTATATCGGAAAAGCGCTAATCGAACAGCTTAAGACCAGGGTACTGGTGTATACTATGTGCGTCTCTCAATGTGCAAACAAAAAGTGAGATAAAATAGTCGGATAGAGCTTTTTACAAATATGGTATGGGTTATGGCGAGGCGCGTCTGGTTCAGCCTAGACATAATGCCCGTCGGTTATATTAGGGTGCATATCAGAATTGTATATACCCTTCAAAAGAAGTTAAGGACCATTTTTATTAAGGGTGCAAAGTGAAATGAAAATGAACAATAAAAACACAGCACTTCAGAATATAAAATGACAAGCTTATCAGTGACAATCAACACTATTTTCATGCAAGCCTCTGAGCCACATTTCGGACAGTAAGACCTTCCTGCAACCACGCAATGGCTCTTCCTTTATCCACAACACTCAGCTTTCGTCGTTGAGGCATATTGTTGTGCAATGGTTATGCAGCACTTGTGTTGCTTATAACGACAATTTTGTGAGTACTGCTCAAGACCAACACTATAGTCTCTCACATGCATCACGCATTTTTGGAATAGCAGGTATTTTTTTCATGCTCAGACATCATTAAAACACCCACATTTTGGCGTTTCAGTAGCATTCTTTCAGCGTGCTTGCTGAGCTGAACACTAGCCACACGGTATGCTGGTGGCCCATGCAGCACGTGTTGAATGTTTGTCGTTCGAGAAAAATCAATGTCAGATAAATTGCTTATGAAATGTAATTTTTATAATTGTTATTATTTTTGGGTCATTTTCACTTACTGGTCCTTAACTTTTTTTGAAGGGTATATATAAAATTTTTATGGTAAGGTCTAGGGTAAGAGTGAGTTTGAAAAGGAAATGAATGAAAAGGAAATAATCTAAAAACGAAGACGCATACTCTAGTTACTTTCTTTAGCTGTCTATAGTGTTTATATTCTTCTGCAAAATAGCATATCTATGGCCTCGATGAATCAGCGTGGACAGAAAAAGCTAAAAACATTATACAAACCCACGAATCCTTGTTTAACAGAAGGAGACGCACACTGTTAATTTACATGTAACCGTACAAAGTGAGGGAGATAACAGAGAAAAGATATCAGGGACAGTTATTAAGAAAAACATAAGACTGTATTATTTTAGGCCGATTGTCTCCCATTGCTGTCATGTTAAAATTAAATTAGTTTCTTAAAAAAAAACATGACAACAGTTACTAAACACATTTGATCAATTCTTTTATTATGATTTGCACATAATGTACCAGCTAAAAGCAAAGTACAAGCAAATGCAAAGTCTCATGATTTGTAAATTAAACTCAGTCAATAATTGATATAATAGCGTACAATTTCTCATTTCAAAATGGTCTTCTTCAAATACCATACCTGGTGGCGTAGGCGATCAAGTCTTTCCATAACTTACTGTCACCAGTACAATTTCTCATTTCAAAATGGTCTTCTTCAAATACCATACCTGGTGGCGTAGGCGATCAAGTCTTTCCATAACTTACTGTCACCAGTACAATTTATCAATTCTATTGTTGGCTTCTTTCCATGCCATGACGTCAAAAGTGTCCAGCATCTTCTCGTTTTGCCGTCTGCTATCCTGTTTTTCCTTCTATCTTTCCTGTTGTCACGATATACTCAAGCCTCCTTCTTCTCAACATGCCTAAAGAAAGTGGATTGATTTCTTCTAACGTGAGGAATAAGTTTCCTTTGCGCATTGGCCTCTTTCAAGACATCCTCTTTACTATTTTTAGCTGGGATGAGAGTGAGTTTATTTAACCTAAATTGTAGGCACGTATTAATCACTGAATTAATCAGTGTGCAAGTTGCGCACGTTAAAAATCCCACGGCAGTTGGAAATCGTAAAGAGTAGGCCATAAGGCCGCTGCCCTGGCAAAATTTAAAAATTAGAAACCTACCCACTACAAAAATATTTATAAAATGTGCAATTCTATATACACACATTGGGATTCTCGCCGGTGCTACTGGAATTCGTGCACTATGCTGAGATCCTCCTTGTGTGATCTAAGAGAGGAGATCGGAGCACTGATGGAGTTGTCCGTGTGCACTGAAGATAATCCTTAAAAAAAGTGAATTTTTTTACCGGGGGGTAAACCAGTGGTATCATTCTAAACCTTTAACAGCCAGTTCATTCAGATACTGACTGACCTTTTTAATCATCAACTGAACATCGTACAATAAGCATGAAGATAAAAACACATAAGAGCGATTCATATTTGAACAGTATAAATTAAAATAGACAATTTATATCATTAACACAAGGAAGACAGAATTAATAAAATGACAAATGAATTCTTTTTTTTTTTTTAAACACCAAGCACACGCTACATGTTCATACAGAATTACATGTACTGTCAAAACTCACCAATCAGTGAAACCTTACTGAAGAGACCACAAAGCTAGTTGATGATGTGGACACTCGGTGTCCCCTCTGTTCTTGACTCGGTTGTTGGCAGCTGTATGATGCACAAGACGTAACTATGACTTCACTCACAAATGGTATTGAATGTCATTCAGCAACGGGCTTCCCTATCAACTTTAGCGTCATGAGATGAAATGTTTTTAACGAGGAGAGAATTTATTTTATCTGTATCAATGTTGCTCATCGAACAGCGTGCCCTTTCTGCTTACAACTTACATATTGTGTTTGCTACTTTGACGTTTCATGATCTGACAACAGGGACATAACTCCGAGAGTGATATGATTGCCTACTGGACACTGTGGACAGAGTGTACGGAATCCTTGTACCGTCCTTAGTTTTGCTTGATTACTGGTTCACTATTCTCTAAGGCGTCGATTATTTTTCGAGGGATTTTAATTAAGAAACTCAACAGAAAGGGAGACTCTGGCATAGCTTGAATCTTCATTTCGACCATATCTGAGAACTTGTAACTATGACTATGAGAGGACAGCCTGTCGCTCTGGGTGCCATGACAATTACGGTGCCCTTAGTGGCACAATTCTGTGTTTCACATTATACTTGCTGGGACACATAAAATTGTGTGTGATTACTAATTTTATACGATAAATTTAAATTTTGCTTCGTTCTACTAGCATGATTTTGTAACCTAAATAAATTTAATATGCACTTCTGCGAACCCAGGACATTTTAACACGCGGTTTGAACAAACCGGTAGGGACCGAAGATGCAGCAAAAGTGATGAATGCAGTCAGCGACCCATAGCTTGACTGCTTGCGTCAGGGTCAGCAAACCAGAGCTGACCAACACCCTACTCCACCTCCAAGTGGCGGTCCTGGAAACAGGCTGCATCACTGCAGTCTGGCTGAGAGAGTAGGGATCAAAGAGGGAAGGCAAACCCGGTCCCAAAAAATGCCATGCTGGTCGGATGTGTCGGCCGAAAGGCTTCGCTGTAAACGGACACAACGTCCTTTTCCTGACGAACGAGGAAGAAGAAGAAGAACAAACCGGTGCAAACCGGCTTAACACACCACTGGGTAGGACAAAAATAATAAATTCCCAAATTGCAGATAAAATTGATGCACTAACTGGAGAAGAGCTTCAAGAACTAAAATTACCGAGCTTGACACCCGGTTGCAAAAAACATAAATAAATAAAGATAAAGAAATTGATGCAAAAATAAATAAATGCCCAGCAACATAAAACAACAAAGATACAATCAAAAGAACCAACAGAATGACAGGAACAGACTTAGAGGTATAATTTGACCCAGTTGAAACATCTGGGAATACAACCAACGATGAAGAAAGAAGCAGAGTTAAGCGCAAGAAGGACGCAGACAACTGCACATCTAAACTAAAACCAAATTGGAAAAACAAAAAGATAACTTAAAATAAAAATTGACTTAATGCTAACATTGGCATCTATATAACCGTCGCATGCATGCAAAGCTTTAATGTTAAACTCAATTCATATTAAATACAAGTAACAGTTTTAGTGATGACTTTTGTTCCCAGTGCCTTGATGTTTAAACTGCCCAGTATCCACTTTGACTAACGCCATCTATCTCTTGATTATCTAACATTGCCTATCTGATTATCATCCTATATTGCTCTCAATGTACAAATTAACATACATTTTAAATGTTGTTATTGCGTTAAGGATAATCTCAAGTAACCTTTCAACCTACTTATTGCGATCACCTGCTGCGTTTGAAACTGACACCCTAGAGAATTTAGCATTTAAATCGCTGATATGTTTTGTGTAACGCTGTTAGTGACTTGGGTTGAATAGAATGGGTAGGAGAAGACTATTCTTCTTCATTCAGAAATTGCCAAAAAAAAATGGAATAGTTCATTTTCGAAACATGTTTAAATCTGCCGTTATTAGACCATATATTTTTCAACTAGTCACGGCAACATGTGGTTTACTTTAACGTGTTTTTACCTCCGTCATTTCGCAGTCCCCTGGATTGCTTCCATATGATGGTATCGGCAACACATAACACCATAACTCCATTTCTTATGTCCGTTGACAACCGCTTGAAGCATAGATAGCCTACCATTTTAAGGATAGCCATTCAAGGTACATTATTACGACGTTTGCCCAAATGTAAAGATCTGTCTGTCACCTTGGCACATTGAGCAACATGTGCATGGATCCCATAGTCGTCTTTGAGGTACTGGAACTCCATTCAATTTAAGCTTGTCATAAAACGAAAGCAAGGAGATTTGTGCGCATTCTAGTAACCGTATCATGGAAACCAGACAGCTACAGATAATCACTGGGCATGGGCACTTAAATTGCTTTAGTGCAGGTTTTATGAGACGCCTCCTAGAGTGGTGATGATAAAAGAGATGAAGAATAATAAAGGTACAGAAAATGTCTATTAAAAGCATTTTGAAGTAACGAAGTTTGAAACGGACCAGCTAAACAAAAAAAATAACTATAAGGTGCAAATTTATTTTTGATAGAAGAAATATGTGACAGATCAACTAAAACAATGTCATTAAGAAAATTTGCACGTTTTTGTTGAAAGAATGACGCTTGGACAGACTAGCACAATACAAAAATGGTTGTAAGAGCAATGCAGTTTTTATTGACATCACAAAACTAGGACAGCCTAGCAAAACACAAATAGGGTTGAAAGAGCGATGCAGTTTTTATTGACATCACAAAACTAGGACAGACTAGCAAAATTACAAATATGGCTGACAGATAAATTCAGTTTGTCAAGTTGTAAAGAAGCTAGGACATACAAGATAATTTGAAATATGGCCTTAAGAGTTGTAAGCGTTCGCTGACATTCAGAAGCTAAGATAAATCAACTGAATATGGCTGTAACAAAATTGTGCATATATGCAAAGGGACAAATAGGAATTAGATTACTTAAATTTGTTCTATTTACAGTAACTGGGCAGGAGATACAATGTCACTTAACATATTATATATAAGACACTATATATCTGAACCATAACCCATCAGAGGCTGATCGTCAGTTACAGGGCCCCGAAAGGGAAGCAACGAATAGTAACACTGTTCCCTACCATCTTCTCTTCTTTGATCCTTAGCCACTGACTGTCAAAGCAGTCAGTGGCCATCACGCCTGGTGGCGTCTTGTAGGGCAACAACAAACTGATTCCACTTTGCTCGGTCGGTGGTCATCCTTTGTACAGTGCCCCAACTCTGGTTCATTCTTTGCATCTCAGCCTCCACAGTCCTCCGCCAAGTTGTTTTTGGTCGGCCTCTCTTTCGTTTTCCTTCAGTGGTCCACAGAATAGCTGTTCTTGTGATGGCATCGGAGTCTCTTCTGAGGACATGGCCAACCCAGCTTCAGCATCTGCCAGCTATGATGGTGTGTATGTCCTCTTGCTTGCTCCGAGTAAGCAGATCTTAGTTGGTGATGGTATTCGGCCGAGTTCCCTACCATGCTTATCATAACAAGCGACTATGGAGGGTTGGGCTTGCAGTCTGTTACCCAATCCCGTTAAAACAAAAACAAAAACAAAAAAACATTAATGACAAAAACGTCAACAAACAACATGGAGAAGATCACTAATGTAGAAATGATGACAAGAACAAGACACGTCCCAGTGGAACAAGAGATGAGAAGAAAGAAGACGCTGGAGATAGATAGGACACACACTGAGGAAACCTGTTGATAGCATTATCAGGTAGTCATTGTTCTAGAATACCCCGGGTTAGCGAAGTAGATGTAGTGGTTTTTGATGTTATTGCGTGGTTGTTATGTTACCTAGGGTACTGGATGAGGTCAGCTGTGAAGGCTCCTGAAGATAAAAGTTTATGTGAGTTACAGAATGCCTTTCTGCTACCACTTACGACCTCAAACAGACTTATTCTACTATTATGTATGTCAGCTACGTTTAATGTCTAGGGTAATGGAATGTGATGTGTAGGTAATTAAATACACAGACACACACATGTAAATACTAAGTCTAATAATAATAATAAGCTCTATGATCAAATCAACTAACACTGGCTTTAGAAGTTTAGATTTTTTCAATTTTTTTGAATTTATTTAGTCCTGAACCAAATGTTTCTTCTGGTCAGGACGTATGAAATAATATGTATTTATCAATAAAAGTGCATATATATATTGAATAATCAAATGAGAATTTTATACATAAATATATTGTTACATTGGTTAATATTAATCTTAACTACAGTGTCTTTGGAAAACTAGCACTGGATGTCCAGTTGGGGTGGTGTCATCATGCCCAATCTCTGTTTATAATGTTCATTGTCCTTGAAATATGGACCGAGCTATAGTGTTTATACAATAGGATTTGGTTTATTTATTTATTGTATTTGTGGAATAGTTTTGATGAATCCACAGCAGGCCAGGTTTTCACTTATCTGGCCTGTGACGATGCAGTACAGAATTCTAGTGGCCCACTCCTCACAGTAGCTGGAGTAAAATGTTAGGCTGCTTAGGCGTCCACTCTTGTACTTCTACACAGCATCTGGCACTAGCGTAGTGCCAGACCAGAAACTCTGAAACCAAAATTTGTGCCATGTGTCAACACACTGCCTACTGCACCACTTTTACACACAACAAAGCAAAACAACATTTACAAAGATCGGGTCAGATCTCTCTGACCAACTCAGCACATCTCACCCAGTTGTTATCCAATAGCACCAGTTTCCCAAGACTGCATTGCATCCGAAATATGTTCAATAGTTTCTTCTTCCATCCAATAAGGTGGGTGATATGTTCCCACTGATCTCAAATATAGATCTGTCTTCCATAGTCTTAGATATGTTTTCCTATATTATTTGTTTGTCTCTAGGCCCTGGACTGCGGCTGGGGACCTAGAGTAAGCACTCACTTGTCGTAATCATTTTTCATGACATGGCAGTATCAATCACTCAAAATATTAAAATAAAAAAAAGGTAAATGCTTTTTCCCTTACCACAATTCAAAATTGAATACACAGTTACGTAGTACTAGCAAAACTCAGCTGAGCTGCTGGCTAGATTAGGGCGTCCCACTGATAATATTTAATATTTCCTGGAAATTACACCTCTAGCATTAATGAACTGTGTCAATGGACAGTCTTCTATAAAATGGCACTAGCGGGCGTCTTTCTTTCTACAATATAAAAGCTTCTGTCCAATCAGCGGACTTCCCCTCTACTTTTCAAATATTCAAACTACAAATGTCCAATTTCGGTCCAGTCTCAGTCTAGTGTGTAGTATTTTTCTGTCGGTCTGTCCGTCCCAACTTGGCTTTTCCCAAAATTACACTTGTTTTTGGACGAAACTACAAGAAAAAACTACACAAATCTTTGTCTCCCCCTACTTCTAAGATTCTATGCTAAGTTATTTTTAGCTACTATCCTCCTACTTTGCCCCTAGTCCACCTGCAGTTGGTTTTTGCATTTTTAGTCTCAAGGACGTCAAAATGTAACTTTAGTGAAAATATGCACAAAAAACTGTCTGCTAGTCTGTATCGAACAATACAGTCTTTCGTCAATATCTTCCGTGTTATCTGTCCGTCTGTGTAATTAAAAGTATATTATTTCTCAGATTAAGATGGGCTATCAAACTAGCTAGTTTTTATTCTCCTAAACTTATTATTAAGAAAAAACCTCCTTTTTTCAAGGTTAGTTTTGAAATTTGTTTTTGAACCTTCGGGCACGGCGTTTGCCGCTATATTCAAACTAAAACGCCTAATTACCGTAAACCGTTCAAGACACGTCTGTTTCTAACAAGAGCTAAGGTCGTTTTTTCGTCCACTTTCTTACATTGTGTCAACTAGTGGCGTAATTTTTTTCTTTAAAAACTACAAATTGCGTCTTTTAGACTTTAGATTCAAACACGTGTTCAGACCGTCACATTTTTTTCTTTTATCTCCGTTTCTACCCCGTCTAAAAGGATAAACCGTTTGTCTGCATGTTCTAACTAGTTAATTTCAATGGCGCTAGAAAACGCTGGCGTGGGCGAGAATGTATCATCGTACCTGATAACTCTATCTTTTGCCCATCAGTTGATAAATATAAGCTCACTAGAACATCACCAGAGTTAAATGCTGTGTTGTTGTGTAACTCGTGGTTTGAGTATGGAATGTCAACTCCACCTACGCAGGGGTGTGTAAGCATGAAGTGAGAGTGTAATACGCGAATGATAAGAAGAGTTCATGGTGTTGACAATTGGTCTTTTTCTTACACTCATGTATGGCTGGAAGTCATCGACACCAACGACTGTGTACCTTTGCTACAGTTTAATTGGACGTACACACTCGACAGCACGGATAGTGACAAATCACAGGTTGGCATAATACATCATGGTACAGTGGATAAATGGTCTTGCAATGATACATGGGCACTCATGTAGAATAATAGCATAATGGACTGTCAGTAGACAAGCACTCAGTATTGCCCATATATATCATCTGAGTTTACTGACAAAGCACGTCAGATTATAAACAACATTCAAGATGGCTTCTAGACCTAACCTCGTCTAGCGAAGATTCCTTTAAATAATGTTCAGCACATATTTTTCATATAATCATATTGAACCGCTAGTAATGGGTTCTCATGTGTAGCAGTGATCTCTGGACTCATCAAGCGATAATACGGGGCATCCCTTTCTCTTCCTGATAGTCCTTAAATATGTGAATACAAGATGGCTTCTCTCGTGAGCTGTAACTCACGTTTGGATACAACTAGGAATCTGTATCAAAGTTAATCATACATTAAATGTTCTCATTACTTTGTAGATGCTATCATGATACAATTGACTTCACTTTACAATATGGTGCTGCTATGAATGAATGTCATCTTCATATAGTTAAATCTTCCCTTATTGAAAACGATGGCTTCGTAAGAGTTCATAAGAAGTGCTTTTGTTTTACCTTGGTATCAGAAATAACTGATTCTGCCATTCCTTGGCAATAAGAATAAACACTGGGGTAAAGCATACACGATAGGTCTAGACGACTATCACTTTCCCCTACACATATATCGATCACTTTTTCCGGCGACAAGCCGATTCAAAAAACCACAGCCCCATCATCAGGGCGAAGCCAAATCACACCTCTCTAGCGACACATCCGCCGAACAGCCCTTTGACCTTTTTAGCGACAAAAGACCATATAGTTCGACTTAGACATGCAAAGATATTCAGATATAAGACAGACTCGTCCTACCCAGACAAACAATACACATAAATTCAGGCCATAGATACACTGAAGCAAGAACAACCTATTTCTACCCAAACAAAGAATAAATCGCAGTAAAACTGGATTCATCCGCGGAGTTCGATCGAAAGTGACGACACTCCTTTCAAGGGAAGTAACTCAATAATGACTTTTCCTTAAGCACTAAAAAGTATCTATTTTGTTTACAAAATATTTGCGAACATAACAAGCATACAAATGTATTATATTGTAAGATATCAAAGACTGCACGTAACAGTCTTACCACACCTCCCGGGAAAAAAAATGGAACATTTTTTTTTTGAAATACATCTAGGAGCAACGTACAATAGGCTCACAACGCATGAATAATGCGCAGATGAAAATATCAGGAATAAATATAACGCCTAATATGAGGCTAAGTCGACTTATGGAGCGACTGGTGAGAATGTATCTCATAAACTGAGAGAAATTATTTCTCTACAAGTAAATTTTTCCAGGAAGGTGTCATCAAAGTATAATACAATTCTGGCAATTACACAATGCCTAAAAAATTTCATACCATAATTTCGTATTAGATATCTTAAATTTATGATTTATGAAGAAAAATCATCAAAGCACAGCGGTGAATAAACATCAATGAACCGCTAAGTAGTGATACAATCATTATATTATTAAATTACAAATGTGTATCTATCTTGATATAGAAAGGAACTATTATAGAACTAGACATATCAAGAAGTCTAAGCCCTAATAGTTATGTGGAATCATGTGGGCATCTTGACAGAATGTCTGCCATCACATTATCTGATCCACGAATAGCTCGCACAGAGAAATGAAAAGGTTGAAGAGCAATTGCATATCGAGTAGACCTCGAGCTCTTCAAATTCTTACTCTGTATAGCAGTAAGAGCTTTTTGGTCGGTTTCTACTATGAAATGTGCGCCTAGAAGGAATCTCTGTAGTTTGAGGATCGACCAAACCATAGCTAATAGCTCACGGTCTAAAACCGAATAATTCCTTTCTGCCGCATTAAGTTTTCTGGAAATATACATTACAGGATGCAGAGTTCCAGAGTACTCTTGCATTAGTGCCGCTCCAATCCCAGTGGATGAAGCGTCACTACGAAGAACGAATGTCTTATCTTTAGTAGGTAACACTAAAATAGGTGGTGTTGAAAACAATGTTTTAATCTTATCCAAAGAGCATTGGCATTCCTGAGACCAGTGGACCATATTAGGCGAACCTTTCTTTAGAAGTGTAGAAAGAGGTGCCATGATAGAGGATAGATTCTGAATGAATCTGCCATAAAATTGAATAAGACCTAACAGACTTCTCACCTGTTTTTTAGTCTTAGGGATTGAGATGTTAAGTATCTTACTAGTATTATGGTCCTCTGTCTTTAGGAAACCATGACCAACTCGGTGGCCTAGGAAAGAAATTTCGCTAAAACCAATATAGGCTTTAGAGGGTTTCGCTGTCAGGTTGTGCTCGCGCAAAGTAGACAGCAATTCATCTAACCCTGAATAGTGATCTTCCCAAGTATCGCTGAAAAGACAGATGTCGTCTAGATATGCAATGACATCTGACCGATAAGATAGGATTCGGCGCATCATGCGTACGAATGTAGCTGGTGCGTTCATAAGACCGAAAGGCATAAAATTCCATTGGAACAAACCTCTAGGTGTTGAAAAAGCCGTGAGAGGTTTGGCGCGTTCAGATAAAGGAACTTGCCAATATCCTTTAGACAAATCAAGTTTAGTGAAAAAATGAGATTTGGAGAGTCGAGTAAGTAGCTCTTCCAGTAAAGGCATAGGTTCGGCATCGAACTTCGTTACTTGATTCAATTTGCGATAGTCAACGCAAAGACGTATGTTATTGTCTTTTTTCCGAACAATAACCATCGGCGAAGAATATGCGGATGGTTCGATTATTTTCAAATCTATCATCTCATCCAACTCTTTCTCGACCTGTGCTTGAAAATGTATAGGGATAGGATAAGGTCTAACCCTAATAGGAGTATGGTCAGTTAGAACAATGTCATGTTCAATGACATGAGTTTGTCCAGGGATGTCAGTGAGTACATCCTGAAATGTTTGCAACATAGTTGAAACTTGTCGCTGTTCTCCTAGAGACAAATCAGGAGAGACAGTAACGTTCTTCCATGATTCACTAGAATGAAGTGGGATCATTGGAAGAGGAAGATTTACATCTGAAAAACTTGTTTCCTCATCCTGTATCACGGACAGTGATGAGTAATGACCATGTTGTACTGGAGAATTGTCCGTTGCTTGGAAAATGGGTTGCAAATAATCCGGACGTTCATGGAATTCAGTAAGCATATTGATGTGGAAGGTTTTATGCTTCCCATCAATATCGACAATATAGTCGACATCGGAAATTTTCGATATTATATCGTACGGACCTTTCCAAGAAATAAGTAGTCTGTTTTCCCTACAAGGTAGTAATACAAATGCTTTGTCACCAGGACAAAGTTGTCGTAAGCATCTCTTCTTATTGGCAAATTGCCTTGCCTTCTTGTTGACTCCGTTTTATCGTTGAGTTCAGTTTATACTGGTGAAGAGGTAGCTTAAAACGCGAATGGTTAAAAATGAACGAATGTCAACAATATTCTTCAAACGAACTTCAACAAGTAGTGTTGAGCTGGGTGAACTGGGCAAGTACTGGCATTACATAAGTCGGTGGTGACTGTACATAGAGTTTTATTCAACATGACACATACGGAGTGGACAAGACTAACATCGTCACAGGCGCAAAAATCATACGTCAACATGTTGGTAATTACTTTTAAAGTTCCTGAAGATTCTCTACCAATAAAGTCCTCTGACTCAAGTGACTAAGGATCACAAAACTGTTACCGTATAATATTCTTCTCATTCAAGTCCATTGACCTTCTCTCAAGGACGTCTATCATGGTAACGTATTCATACTCCAGGATAAAATCTTCCATATCATACTTCACAATCCCAGACTTTCTCCATACATCACGTTATATAGTATATAGTTTTCAAACAAAGTCATACACGATAATACGAACAGGTTAGAGATTCCAGTTGACTAACCTCTCCCATTCTATGCCACGCTTCTGGCATTGTTGTAACAGCATATTAAAACATGTGCATAAGGTAATCAATAACTTCTTCCACTCGTAGGAATCCTTCTTCTACGATACGAATCATAAAGGCTATCGACTCTGTAGGTCCATTCTAGGAATAACATATTCCCGCTAGACTAGTATAAGAGCGGCCTTAAAATACAGCATTCAATAAGAAGTGGGGCGATAACTTACGTGACATTACTGCTATTGGTTTCGACCTGAAGACCAATACAGATCACTAGAATAAATGGCTTCCATAAACGTGCCAAGGAATACAAATATGATATATCAATCACGGACATAAGCAAAGTCCATGTTGCCCTTCAAAACATGACGTCAGAAACTACTCAACTAGGTTACCCGTGCGTCCCAAAGCAACACACACTGCTTTGTGCACGTCAGTGCGCGAATCATTCGACCGCACAAATAATATCACTACATCAAGACTGGTGCGTACATTTGGCAGGACCGAAGACTACCCCCTTAGGTAATAAATGTATGTAACAGCTACCTTATCACCTCCCCTTAAAAAAAAATTAATTCTATTAATTTTTTTTTGAACTTAGTACCCGAGAGAGGTGAGTCAAAACTGCAACAAGATATATGAAATGCATAAAGTTATACCATATTAAGAAAAGAATATTAAACGAAATCAATATAACTAAATGATAGTATGCATTAAAGCACACATCCACACTCGACCTACTTTGGGACGATGTGGTAATATTCGAAGTAAAACAAGTTGAAAAGAAAATGAAAATGAAAATGAAAAACCAACAAAAAAGATGATAATAAAATTCAACTAAGTTTTTCAAAAGAAAATCGAAATATGTGATTTCAAATGAAAATGAACAGCAAAGATGATGATAATCAATGATAAGAGAATCAATAAAACAGAAAATTTTAAAATACAACATGCAAAATGAAACAAAGCATAATTAAACACTTTAAGAAGCAACACACTTACTATTTTCTAACACTAGTAAGTTTGACTAGTTATCTAAAAGTGAGATATCATGTAGTGGGATACGTGAATACACGTATTGCGAGACACTAATAAAGTTAGTAGATGTGTGATTTATAATCAATCAAATCGATTAAATTGAATTATTCTAATTCTAGTACTTAATTACACACAAATAAATAATTACTAATTTATTTTAAGTAATTCTAATTTCAATCATTGTGAATATTCGTTTAGAACTATTTAGAATCGACAAGAATATGTTCTCAATGTTCCATGCCCGAAATACGTTTACGAACACGATATGTAGTGTAATATGTTCCATAACACTAATGAATGTCTATTTGTCGCTTTTAACAATGTTTCCATACTAAAAAAAAATGTTACTATAATATCACTGTTCCCGTTCTAACAAAACGTTACTACACAAGAAGTAATGTTATAACCCATACGTAAGTATATTCTGAAAGTTATATTTATACGAATACTGCAGAACTATACATAGTCTTTACAGATGTACAATCAGTGACCATGTACAAAGTTATTCATGTTTTGGTGAGGATGTTTCTCCATCTGGAAGTGGTTTAGTTTCAACACGTTCACTAGGGCATCTTGACAGACAGTCTGCGAACACATTCTGCACTCCAGGAATAGCTCGTATCTCACAATGGAACGGTTGAAGCGCTATAGCGTAACGCGCTGACTTTGATGACTTAACGTTCCCTGTGTTCAGTGCTGTAAGAGCTTTCTGGTCGGATTCCACCACAAAGTGTGATCCGAGGAGATAACGATCCAGTTTTGTGATTGCCCAAACAAGAGCGAGGAGCTCTTTATCAAGAACGGAATATTTCATCTCGCTCGTCGTGAGCTTTCTGGATACGTACATAACCGGAAATAAGGTGCCTCCGTATTCCTGCATCAAAACTGCCGCAATAGCGTAGGAAGAAGCATCACTGCGAAGAACAAAGGTGAGATCTTTGTTAGGCAACCTTAAAAAAGGCTTATTTGAAAAAAATTGTTTTATATAGTCTAAAGCCGTTTGGTGATCCTGCGACCACTTTATTACATTAGATGTGCCTTTTTTAAGTAACGAAGAAAAAGGTGCAGTTATAGTAGACAAATGAGGGATGAATTTAGAATAGAACTGTATTAGTCCTAAGAGCGACCTCACTTGTTTTTTTGTCTTAGGTGCTGAGATGTTTAAAATTTTAGAGACGTTACTGTCTTCTGTATACATTAAACCGCGACCTATACGGTGACCAAGAAAGGAGATGTCATGAAAACCGACAAAAGCCTTTGAAGGTTTCGCTGTTAAGTTATAATCCCGTAAGGTAGAAAGTAAAGATTTTAAACCCTGAATATGTTCATCCCAAGAGTCACTGAAAAGACAGATGTCATCTATATAAGTAATGACATCGGGACGATGAGACAATATGCGGCGCATCATGCGTACAAAGGTAGCTGGCGCATTCATTAATCCGAATGGCATAAAATTCCATTGAAAAAGACCCCGTGGCGTCGAGAAAGCGGTGAATGGCTTTGCTTTAGGAGTGAGTGGCACTTGCCAATAGCCCTTTGAAAGGTCAAATTTCGAAAAGAATGTGGCATGAGATAATTTCTCCAATAAGTCGTCTAAAAGAGGTAACGGTTCCGCATCGAATTTTGTAACTTTGTTTAATTTCCTGTAATCTACGCAAAGACGTATATTGTTGTCCTTCTTCCTAATGATTACCATAGAAGAAGAATATGGTGATGAAGATGGTTCAATTATATTTAATTGAAGCATCTCATCCAATTCCTTATCAACCTTATCACGAAAGTGTAAAGGAATAGGATATGGGCGAACTCGAATAGGCGTATCGTCAGTCAGAATAATGTCATGTTGGATGACTGACGTATGACCTGGGATGTCAGTGAGGACATCCTCATACGAGTGTAGAATATTAGAGACTTGCTGACGTTGATCAGCCGAAAGAGTAGATGAGATCGTAACATCATTCCATTTCTCAGTGGAATGGAGTGGTACAACTGGTATTGGTAGTTGTACATCATCGAAAGAAGATTCTTCTTCTTGGATGACTGACAAACTAGAATAGTGTTGAATAGGAGGTGTAGGATCGTCAGTTGCTTGAAACACTGACTGTAGATAATCAGGACGTGAGTAATACTCCTTCAACATATTAATGTGGAAGGTTTTATGTTTACCATTAACATCAACGATGTAGTCGACATCGGATATTCTTGAGATGATCCTGAAAGGACCTCTCCAGGTAATTAAAAGACGATTGTTATGCGCAGGTAGTAAGACAAAAGCTTCATCACCAGGAATAAGCTGGCGAAGACGTCTATACTTGTTTGCAAATAGACGAGCTTTTTCTTTGGCTTGTTCGGATGATGCAGTAGCTAGTCTACAAGCATCTATGATTCTCTTTCTCAGAGAGATCACATACTCATAAGAGGATTGAGTTTCCTCTTCAATATTCTCATCAACCAATAAGTCGTGGATTAACGACATCGGACCGCGTGGTTGCATGCCAAAAACAAGCTGGAATGGAGAAAACCCCGTGGCTTGATTTTGTACTTCGCGATACGCAAAGAGACAAGCGGGTAGGACCCGATCCCAGTCTTGGGGATGGTCTTGAGTCATCTTACCCAACAACTGCTTGAGTGTCCTATTGAGACGCTCAATTAACCCATTTGACATCGGATGATAAATAGAACTAAGAGATCTGTCTATACCTAATGTCTTCATAACTTGAGACATGGATTCAGAAATGAACTGAACCCCATGATCCGACAAGATTTTCCGTGGAAAACCAATGCGTGAGAAGATTAACATCAATGCCTCTGCTACACTGGCAGATGAAGTGTTCTTGAGAGGGATGGCCTCAGGCCAACGAGTGCACATATCAATGCACGTAAGGATATGCGTATGCCCTCTAGCAGATGGTAGCATAGGACCAATAATGTCTATAGCCATTTTATCAAATGGTCTAATCGGGATGTCCGCAGCTTGAATAGGAGCCGCATGAAATGGACCCCGTACCTTAACTTCTTGACATATCAAACAGGACCGACAATAGAGAGTAACATCTCTATGGACGCCTGGCCAGTAGAATGCCGAAAGCACTCTGGATTTGGTACGCGAAAAACCCATATGGCCCGCACATTGCGAGTCATGCGCATGTCGTAATATACGAGATCTCATACAGGATGGGACTAGAATCTGAGAACATAAGGATGAATCCTTTTCCCGTATTACTCTAACCAAAATCCCATTTTTAAGTATAAAGTCATGTCTAGATTTTGCAAGTTTGTTGCTGGTATTCTTTTTGTTCACATACTGAAAAATTTTTTTAATGAATCATCATTCTTTTGCAATGTTGCAAACAACTCCCGTGAAATAGGAGCATCATCATCACAAGTGGTATGAACTGTAGGTTCAATAGGTGTATCATGCGACATATTAGTAGCTTGCGCTCTAGTCACTACTGCATTTGCAGTTTGAATATGTCGCTCTTCCCATTCAGCAATTTGCTGTGGTGTACACTCTTTAATACCATGTATGCGACCAAGTATTAAATCACAAATTGGATTTGGAAGAAGACAAGCCTGGATCTGTCCTGAAAAAAATGGTGTATGAAGTGTTATAATGGCTGTGGGAAATGTTTCCACAGTTCCGCCAAACGTCACACATTTCACAACCCTGCCCGTCGCACAACTAGGGTCGATCAGCGAAGTCCGGACGCCCACAGTGGTACAACCTGAGTCGAATAAAAGAGAGCATGAAATATTGTTAACAAATCCTCTGTTAAACTTAAGAGAGCCCTGTCCCTGGTGTACTGACGCAGGAGTGGCCATGCAGACTGCAGGTAGACTAGGCAAAGTATGACCGCAACGCAGCGTCGTGATCGCCTTGGGCTGGAAAAGAGTAGAGCATTCTGAACAATCTTTGACTTGGGTACAATCAAGAGAACAACACATAGCATTATGAGTTTCAGCTCCTTTACCCTGTTCAATGTTAGCCTGTGTATCACTAAAAGCGACATTAGAATGTCTACCTGTATTACTCGACGATCTATCTCGTCGGCGCGATCGATTGTGATTTTTGTCATTAAAATTGCTACAATTGTCGTTTCTGCTAGAGTTAAAATTTGGATGAGTCCGATAATTTGTATAATTAAAGTTATGATGTTCTTTAAAATTTTTATTCCAAGAACCTTGTCTGTTTTGCGGACCCTGAGATTTTGATCTCCAGTTTTGTTTATTATAATGTCCTTGATTATTTTTAAAATAATTGTTACCAAAATCTCGCGATCTGTGAGCCTGGTTCCAAGAAACATTAAATGGAGCAGATTGTTGAAATTGCTTCCCTTTGTAAAAGTTATCATTGTTAAAATTGTAATTATTTCCCTTATTGACATACCTATCAGCACTAAAAGAACGATTGCGTGAAAAATTGTTTTGTTGTGCTGCAAAAGCAACAGGCAATTCATTCTTAATCTGTGCATTACTTAGATCCATGGTTGGGTGAGCAGTGCAAAAGTTTTTTGCATGTTCTTCTAAATTTTTCATTGATAAAGGTTTCCGTTCGTGTAAAAATGCGAGAAATGTAGGATTTACAGACGATAGTACCTTATCGCGCATCAGTAAATCAAAGAGACCTTCATACGACTTTTCAATTTTGGATAATTCGATCCATCTTTCTAATGTTAGTCGTATCTGTGACAGAAAATCACTAAAATTTCTGCCAGATTGAGGTAGTAATGTATGAAATCTTAATCGATATTCGTCTTCTGTTATTTGGAATTTTTGCAGAAGTGCTTCTCTAAGAGCATTATAGTCATTTTTCTCACCAATGCTGGTGGTATGATAAACTGCTAATGCATCCCCAGTAAGTAACCTGGATAAATATGTGCAATACAGTGTTTTATCCACGTTATAAGACCTACAAGTGGCCTCAAACCTATCTAGGAAGAATATTACGTCATCAGACGGGGGATTAAATTTTGGTAATTTAAGGTGAATTTCCTTAAAATGATCCTGTCTGGATGAAGTTTGGCTTTCAAAAGTTCTCTGAGAATTAGATTCCTGAGTTAACCTAAGTCTCTCATATTCTGACTCTGCTAATTTTAGTTCATGCTGTCGTTTTTTATCATTCTCTTCCATCTCAAGCTGAAGTCGTAATGTATTTTGTTCAGCTATTAATCTTCTTTCTGCCATTTCTTTTTGTTTAACTTCCATCTCTTTTTCAGCTATTAATCTTCTTTCTTCCATTTCCTTTTGTTTATTTTCCATTTCCTTTTGTTTAACTTCCATCTCTTTTTCAGCTATTAATCTTCTTTCTTCCATTTCCTTTTGTTTAACTTCCATCTCAATTTTAAGTCTTTCTTCAGACTCCCTTTGCTTCTGTTCTGCCTCTCGCTGAAATCGTTTCTCTTCTAATTCAGCGGCTAATCTCATTTTTTTCTCCTCTTCCTCAGCTATAAATTTCCTCTTCTTTTCATCCTCCTCAGCCTCAATCCGTTTTTGATCTACCTCAAATTGAAGTTTTTCTAGTCTTAAAGTTTCTAACTTTCTCTGTTCGGCTTCTATTTCTTGAGCTTTCCTATATTCTGCAAGTGCAAATGCTTTTGCTTCATCAGGAGCCATCTGAAGAGCTTTTGCTTGCTTAATGAAATAATCTAGTGAATACATTATGCTTTATAAGTAGTCACAATACTCTTGATTTATAAAAATGATAATTAATCAATGTAAATTAATTAACCTTGTTACTATAACAAGTGTTCTTCGTTCCTGTCCTAGAACGGTATCTTTTGTTATCATATAGTTATGAAATATATCAATAATCAATATAGTAATTTATGTAATGAAATGTCATGAAATCAACAACGTGAAAGACAATAAAAACATTACCGACAAGACAAGATAATCAAAGACGAATGAACACAATCGTAGAAATCAACAAAAATAGAAATGTATAACTAAAATAGAATATCGTAAAAATTTACGATGATAACTACGACCAGATAATCAACAGGACAATTGACAATACAGTGTAAAAACATAGGTTTTGTAAAAAACTGAACGACAGGAAAGGTGAGACGGACGCATGATACAAACAAAATTCATCATAAAACTAAATACGAGTAAAAATAACTACGAGAACAACAATTAAACGTGACGAAACAGCTAAACAGATACTATTATAAGGAACAATTAGCGATCGGAACTTCGGCAAGGTTTCTAGCCTTGTACCGGAATTATCGCTCAATTGAAACTTACAAAATGAGCCCTACAGAACGTCTGACGAAGAGCCCGAATTGGCTTCGAGATGGATCTCGTTCGACAGATCAACCTCCCTACCTCCCACGACGAATGAACAACATATAACATATAACAAGGAAAATATAAATATGGACATAATTATTTAAGGCACAGCTAAACGTAATAAAGGGTACAACGACAACACGTTATACTCATCTCGCGTGCAGGAAAAAAAAACAATGTGCCTCGTCTCCGTGTATGTACGTGTGAGGATAAAATACTTCGTTCTGAGTATTAGACCACAGCTTGCACGTAATAGTGACGAAGAGATGATCCCAAGATGTTGTCGCCTTGAAAGTTCAGATCTTCAGATGATCCCAAGATGTTGTCGCCTTGAAAGTTCAGATCTTCAGATGATCCCAAGATGTTGTCGCCTTGAAAGTTCAGATCTTCAGATGATCCCAAGATGTTGTCGCCTTGAAAGTTCAGATCTTCCATTAATGATAATTGTATTGGGTACGTATCCCGGGAAATTCTTGATTTCAAAACCAGACTGGCACACCAATTACTGTTGACTCCGTTTTATCGTTGAGTTCAGTTTATACTGGTGAAGAGGTAGCTTAAAACGCGAATGGTTAAAAATGAACGAATGTCAACAATATTCTTCAAACGAACTTCAACAAGTAGTGTTGAACTGGGTGAACTGGGCAAGTACTGGCATTACATAAGTCGGTGGTGACTGTACATAGAGTTTTATTCAACATGACACATACGGAGTGGACAAGACTAACATCGTCACAGGCGCAAAAATCATACGTCAACATGTTGGTAATTACTTTTAAAGTTCCTGAAGATTCTCTACCAATAAAGTCCTCTGACTCAAGTGACTAAGGATCACAAAACTGTTACCGTATAATATTCTTCTCATTCAAGTCCATTGACCTTCTCTCAAGGACGTCTATCAACAATCCCAGACTTTCTCCATACATCACGTTATATAGTATATAGTTTTCAAACAAAGTCATACACGATAATACGAACAGGTTAGAGATTCCAGTTGACTAACCTCTCCCATTCTATGCCACGCTTCTGGCATTGTTGTAACAGCATATTAAAACATGTGCATAAGGTAATCAATAACTTCTTCCACTCGTAGGAATCCTTCTTCTACGATACGAATCATAAAGGCTATCGACTCTGTCATGTTGCCCTACAAAACATGACGTCAGAAACTACTCAACTAGGTTACCCGTGCGTCCCAAAGCAACACACACTGCTTTGTGCACGTCAGTGCGCGAATCATTCGACCGCACAAATAATATCACTACATCAAGACTGGTGCGTACATTTGGCAGGACCGAAGACTACCCCCTTAGGTAATAAATGTACGTAACACTTCTGTTTCGCAAATTCAGAAGAAGAAGTTGCTAATTTGCATGCTTCGATAATCTTTTGTCTCAACGCGATGACATATTCGTAGGATGACTTTGTGTCATCGTCAATATTGTCAGCTGTTATGAGATCATGAAGCAACGACATAGAGCCACGCGGACGCGCGCCAAAGACGAGTTCAAAGGGAGAAAATCCTGTATGTTCATTGGGGACCTCTCTATAAGCGAAGAGGGCCGCAGGTAAAACTCTGTCCCAGTCTTGAGGATGATCCTCAGTTATCTTCCCTAGTAAGTTTTTAGGTGTTCTATTAAGGCGTTCGACCATCCCATTAGACATTGGATGATAGATACTACTTAAAGGTCTATCTATCTGCAGAGTAGACATTACTTGAGACATGGTATCTGATATTAGTTGGGTGCCATGGTCTGACAATATCTCTCCGGGGAACCCCAGACGAGAAAATATAAGCCAAAGAGCATCTGCAATATCAGCAGTAGTAATGCTCTTCAGAGGAATAGCCTCTGGCCAACGTGTGCACATATCAACACACGTCAAGATAAACTGATGTCCTCTGGCAGACTTGATCTTAAATGGACCAATAATGTCTATGGCCATTTTTTTGAAACGGCCGAATAGGAATGTCCGCCGCCTGAATGGGTGCAGCATGCCGTGGACCTTTGGATTTAACTTCCTGACATACTTTACAAGATCGACAATAAATCCGTATGTCCTTGTTTACCAATGGCCAAAAGAAAGCCGCAAGGACTCTTGACTTAGTACGGGAAAAACCCATGTGTCCAGCACACTGAGAATCGTGAGCGTGCTGCAAAATTTTAACTCTCAAATTCTTGGGAACCAGGATTTGAGAATGACTTGACGTAATGGAGTCTTGAACCATACGTACAAGTACGCCATTCTTCTTTGTAATCCACGATTCGCGACTTGTGTCTTTATTCGGATCACCTTTAGTTGCAAGAATGAAGAATTTCTTCAGAGTGGGATCATCTTCTTGCTGTTTTATAAACGAGTCACGAGAAATTACCAAGGGATCATCTTGGTTATGCACTTCATTATCTTCAGTAGATGAAGTTTGAGGCATATTAAGAGCCTGAGCTCTAGTGACTACAGCGTTAGCAATCTGCATGTTTTGCCTTTCCCACGCGGAAATTTGTTGCGGAGTGCATTCTTTGACTCCATGAATGCGACCGATGATGAGGTCCGCGATCGGATTCGGAAGAAGACATGCGTGTACATCTCCTGTAAAGAAAGGAGTAGCAATCCTAATGATAGCAGTAGAGTATTTCTCTAATGTGCCGCCAAATGTTACACATTTGACTACTTGTCCAGTGGCACTGGAAGGATCTACGAGTGACTGCCTAACACCAATTGTGGTGCATCCAGAATCAAATAGCACGGAGACTGGATTGTTATTTACTAAACCCTTATGTAAGACAAGAGAACCTCTTCCATCATGCGCGACTGATGCAGGAAGAGCAGGAAGAGGATGGCGCAGCTTAAAGTAGACACTGTGGTTGGCTCAAATAATGTTTTGCATTGGGGGCACTGAGATGCTCTCCCAAAATCAAAAGCGGAACATGCCATATTATTAGCGTCATTATTGTCTTTACTCTGTTTATAGGCTTCATGGGACTCTTGTTGTGCAGAGTTTGCATGAAAATGTGGTTTATGTCTTCTGTTTTGAGATCTACCTCGGTTATTATTACCTCTGTAGTTATTGTTACCTCTATTGTAACCCCTATTTGGGTTTGAGTCATAGTTCTCTTGGTTACCATTATCATATTCATTATAATGAGTATCTCTGTAATTGCGATCTTGTTGACTCCAAGACGGATACCTCGGATAGTTTCTATAATTACTTCCTCTATGGAAATTGCTATAATTGTGACCACCCCTGTGTCGAGAGCTATCAGCTCGTCTCCAGTTCTTTGAAGAAGAACCCTGAAATGATTGGTTACCTTGGTTTTGATAACTATTATGGTTACCTTTTTTATCAAATCTGTTTTGAGGTCCCTGAAATCTGTGTGAATAATTGGGATTGTATGGTGTTGCTGAAGCAACTGGCATACTCTCCTTAATCTTAGTGTTGCCAAAAGTCACGTCTAGGTGTGCAGTGACATATTGGGAACAATATTCTTCCATTTCCTTTAGAGATTTGGGTTTACGCTCATGTATAAATTCAAGGAATTGTTTGTTAACACATGACATAATCTTATCTCTGAGCAACAAATCCATAAGTCCTTCATACGTTTTTTCTGTTTTGGAAAGCTCAATCCAACGATCAACTGTGAGACGTGCCTTTGCAATGAATTCTGAGAATTCTACACCTGTCTCAGGCACCATCGTCTTAAACAAAAGGCGATAGCCTTCCTCACTTAGCTGGTATTTTTTTATCAAAGCCGCCCTAATGACATCATAATTATCCTTATCTGCTTCTCCTACAAGGCATAACCTAGTCAGAGATTCACCTTTCAAGTTTTCTGCTAATTGGTTAGCATATTGTGATTTATCCACATTATGAGTATGACAAGAACGTTCAAATCTATCCAGCCAGAATGTAATATCGTCACTGGACTGATTGAACGGTGGAACCTTAACCTTGTAAGTAGAAGGTTTACCATTACCACTAGATGCCTGATTAACATTACTCATACTTGTCAATCTCAATTTCTCTAACTCAAATTCATGTTCTCTTATTGCTTGTTTTTCTTCAGCTTCTCTGTCTAATCTTTTTTGTTCAGCAGCAGCTTCTCTTTCTAATTTTTTTTGTTCAGCTTCAAATCTCCTTTCCTCCACCTGCATCTGCAATTTCTTTTGTTCAGCAGCAGCATCAGCTTCTTTTTCTAATCTTTTCTCTTCAGCCAGAGCTTTTCTCTCTTCTGCAGCAGCTTTTTTTTCTTCTATTTGAAGTTTTCTCTCCTCTGCAGCAGCTTTTCTTTCCTCTGCAGCAGCAGCTAATGTCTTGTCATATTGAGCAACTGCCCATTCTTCTAATTGTTGACCAGTCTTATCAAGGGCTTTCCCTTGTAAAATGAAGTATTATAATGTAGACATGATGTCTAACAATAATACTAATCACTTGAAACAATAATAATACCACAAGTTCTTAATGACTTGATTAATCAGCACACTATCCCAATATCTGTGGGTCACAAGACTTAATAAGGTCTTGTATAACAGTAATAATAATCAAGTACTGTTTTATACCATAATCCAAGTGCAGTGCACAAGCAATAGTGTCTTATGAAATATACCTATATAAAACATATGTCAACCAACAGAATACATAAAGTACAAATAAGACTGACAATACGAAAACATTTGCAGAAATCAAATAAATCAAATAGGGAAATCAATGAAAGTAATCACTGAATCTGCAAGGAATAACAACACAAATGACGTCACAGTATATGAATATAAATTGTGAATAGAACTGAAAGATAGAAAAGGGTAGACCAACAAATTACAAACAAATCAAAACAAAACTAAAGAACAAAGAAATATTACAAAAATAACAATAATTACAGTCTTCACAGCTAACACAAATAGCAACTAGTTGTTGCAAGCAAATTTCCAATTAAGGAAATTGCACCTAAAGAAAACGCCCACAATGGACCCTCTATCACGTGGGATATTCTGTTGTGAGGACACCGCCCAACCTAAACACAACCCGCTGACATATAAACTAATATACTATACAAACAAATAACATGTAAACATAAATATATAAATTATGTGTATGATAGTATGTGTTGCAAAATAGGCTCAGTTTTACAGTAATGGCAAAGTTATTCTTATGAAAATAAATAAACTGCCACTTTATTGAATTACAAATTCTGGCCTTAAATATTAAAGTTCAACACAATAGCAGAACATAAGAAGATCCATCGATGAAAGTAGGGCTTCTTAGTTCAATAATACTGTCTTCCTGTTAATATTGACAAGAATTGATCCAACTGTTCTGTGAAACTCTGTAATGTCTAATGTAAAAATGTCAACAACGCTGACCTACATACTGCATTCACTTGACAGGTCACGTGACGAAGTGTTGACAAAGAGCAAACTAATACTGGAAGTGTGTCGTATCAGCCACAGGAAACGGTCTGGTATCGGTAGTCTGTTGACTTCTCAACTACCGCGAGGTCAAACCCAGAGAGCTGGTCCACCAGATGATAAACTCTAATGTGTTCTGTTTACAACCTCTTGTAATGGGCACCAGTTGATAACTATAAGCTCACTAGAATATCACCAGAGTTAAATGCTGTGTTGTTGTGTAACTCGTGGTTTGAGTATGGAATGTCAACTCGACCTACGCACGGGTGTGTAAGCATGAAGTGAGAGTGTAATACGCGAATGATAAGAAGAGTTCATGGTGTTGACAATTGGTCTTTTTCTTACACTCATGTATGGCTGGAAGTCATCGACACCAACGACTGTGTACCTTTGCTACAGTTTAATTGGACGTACACACTCGACAGCACGGATAGTGACAAATCACAGGTTGGCATAATACATCATGGTACAGTGGATAAATGGTCTTGCAATGATACATGGGCACTCATGTAGAATAATAGCATAATGGACTGTCAGTAGACAAGCACTCAGTATTGCCCATATATATCATCTGAGTTTACTGACAAAGCACGTCAGATTATAAACAACATTCAAGATGGCTTCTAGACCTAACCTCGTCTAGCGAAGATTCCTTTAAATAATGTTCAGCACATATTTTTCATATAATCATATTGAACCGCTAGTAATGGGTTCTCATGTGTAGCAGTGATCTCTGGACTCATCAAGCGATAATACGGGGCATCCCTTTCTCTTCCTGATAGTCCTTAAATATGTGAATACAAGATGGCTTCTCTCGTGAGCTGTAACTCACGTTTGGATACAACTAGGAATCTGTATCAAAGTTAATCATGCATTAAATGTTCTCATTACTTTGTAGATGCTATCATGATACAATTGACTTCACTTTACAATATGGTGCTGCTATGAATGAATGTCATCTTCATATAGTTAAATCTTCCCTTATTGAAAACGATGGCTTCGTAAGAGTTCATAAGAAGTGCTTTTGTTTTACCTTGGTATCAGAAATAACTGATTGTGCCATCCCTTGTCAATCAAAATAAACACTGGGGTAAAGCATACACGATAGGTCTAAAACTACTATCACTTTCCCCTACACATATATCGATCACTTTTTCCGGCGACAAGCCGATTCAAAAAACCACAGCCCCATCATCAGGGCGAAGCCAAATCACACCTCTCTAGCGACACATCCGCCGAACAGCCCTTTGACCTTTTTAGCGACAAAAGACCATATAGTTCGACTTAGACATGCAAAGATATTCAGATATAAGACAGACTCGTCCTACCCAGACAAACAATACACATAAATTCAGGCCATAGATACACAGAAGCAAGAACAACCTATTTCTACCCAAACAAAGAATAAATCGCAGTAAAACTGGATTCATCCGCGGAGTTCGATCGAAAGTGACCACACTCCTTTCAAGGGAAGTAACTCAATAATGACTTTTCCTTAAGCACTAAAAAGTATATATTTTGTTTACAAAATATTTGCGAACATAACAAGCATACAAATGTATTATATTGTAAGATATCAAAGACTGCACGTAACAGTACCTTACCTATATTTTTATCCCTACATGTTATTTTACCTGTTTACTTTATAAATGGAGGAATTTTAACGTTGCATCACTGTAATTTCACCACACATCTCCCCACCTGAGAACATGCACTAATGCAAGTTCCAAAACCAGTGATACACATAGATAAAATTAACTCCTCACGCCTACTAACTACTCTAATTTTGATCACAGGGGTGCCTACTGAGGAAATCTGCACCGACATTCTGTGACCCGGGGATATATTCAATATTAAACTGATATGGTTGCAACAATAAAGAACATCTTAACAATCTTGCATTTTCATGCTTGGCCTGAGATAAGAACACGAGAGGCTGGTGATCTGTCTGGACCACAAAAGTCCAACCATACAGATAGATTTGGAACTTTTTTATTGCCCAGATTAACGCTAAGCACTCTTTTTCGCTTGTGGAATAGCTTGACTGCTTGCGTCAGGGTCAGCAAACCAGAGCTGACCAACACCCTACTCCACCTCCAAGTGGCGGTCCTGGAAACAGGCTGCATCACTGCAGTCTGGCTGAGAGAGTAGGGATCAAAGAGGGAAGGCAAACCCGGTCCCAAAAAATGCCATGCTGGTCGGATGTGTCGGCCGAAAGGCTTCGCTGTAAACGGACACAACGTCCTTTTCCTGACGAACGAGGAAGAAGAAGAAGAACAAACCGGTGCAAACCGGCTTAACACACCACTGGGTAGGACAAAAATAATAAATTCCCAAATTGCAGATAAAATTGATGCACTAACTGGAGAAGAGCTTCAAGAACTAAAATTACCGAGCTTGACACCCGGTTGCAAAAAACATAAATAAATAAAGATAAAGAAATTGATGCAAAAATAAATAAATGCCCAGCAACATAAAACAACAAAGATACAATCAAAAGAACCAACAGAATGACAGGAACAGACTTAGAGGTATAATTTGACCCAGTTGAAACATCTGGGAATACAACCAACGATGAAGAAAGAAGCAGAGTTAAGCGCAAGAAGGACGCAGACAACTGCACATCTAAACTAAAACCAAATTGGAAAAACAAAAAGATAACTTAAAATAAAAATTGACTTAATGCTAACATTGGCATCTATATAACCGTCGCATGCATGCAAAGCTTTAATGTTAAACTCAATTCATATTAAATACAAGTAACAGTTTTAGTGATGACTTTTGTTCCCAGTGCCTTGATGTTTAAACTACCCAGTATCCACTTTGACTAACGCCATCTATCTCTTGATTATCTAACATTGCCTATCTGATTATCATCCTATATTGCTCTCAATGTACAAATTAACATACATTTTAAATGTTGTTATTGCGTTAAGGATAATCTCAAGTAACCTTTCAACCTACTTATTGCGATCACCTGCTGCGTTTGAAACTGACACCCTAGAGAATTTAGCATTTAAATCGCTGATATGTTTTGTGTAACGCTGTTAGTGACTTGGGTTGAATAGAATGGGTAGGAGAAGACTATTCTTCTTCATTCAGAAATTGCAAAAAAAAAAATGGAATAGTTCATTTTCGAAACATGTTTAAATCTGCCGTTATTAGACCATATATTTTTCAACTAGTCACGGCAACATGTGGTTTACTTTAACGTGTTTTTACCTCCGTCATTTCGCAGTCCCCTGGATTGCTTCCATATGATGGTATCGGCAACACATAACACCATAACTCCATTTCTTATGTCCGTTGACAACCGCTTGAAGCATAGATAGCCTACCATTTTAAGGATAGCCATTCAAGGTACATTATTACGACGTTTGCCCAAATGTAAAGATCTGTCTGTCACCTTGGCACATTGAGCAACATGTGCATGGATCCCATAGTCGTCTTTGAGGTACTGGAACTCCATTCAATTTAAGCTTGTCATAAAACGAAAGCAAGGAGATTTGTGCGCATTCTAGTAACCGTATCATGGAAACCAGACAGCTACAGATAATCACTGGGCATGGGCACTTAAATTGCTTTAGTGCAGGTTTTATGAGACGCCTCCTAGAGTGGTGATGATAAAAGAGATGAAGAATAATAAAGGTACAGAAAATGTCTATTAAAAGCATTTTGAAGTAACGAAGTTTGAAACGGACCAGCTAAACAAAAAAAATAACTATAAGGTGCAAATTTATTTTTGATAGAAGAAATATGTGACAGATCAACTAAAACAATGTCATTAAGAAAATTTGCACGTTTTTGTTGAAAGAATGACGCTTGGACAGACTAGCACAATACAAAAATGGTTGTAAGAGCAATGCAGTTTTTATTGACATCACAAAACTAGGACAGACTAGCAAAACACAAATAGGGTTGAAAAGCGATGCAGTTTTTATTGACATCACAAAACTAGGACAGCCTAGCAAAACACAAATAGGGTTGAAAGAGCGATGCAGTTTTTATTGACGTCACAAAACTAGGACAGACTAGCAAAATTACAAATATGGCTGACAGATAAATTCAGTTTGTCAAGTTGTAAAGAAGCTAGGACATACAAGATAATTTGAAATATGGCCTTAAGAGTTGTAAGCGTTCGCTGACATTCAGAAGCTAAGATAAATCAACTGAATATGGCTGTAACAAAATTGTGCATATATGCAAAGGGACAAATAGGAATTAGATTACTTAAATTTGTTCTATTTACAGTAACTGGGCAGGAGATACAATGTCACTTAACATATTATATATAAGACACTATATATCTGAACCATAACCCATCAGAGGCTGATCGTCAGTTACAGGGCCCCGAAAGGGAAGCAACGAATAGTAACACTGTTCCCTACCATCTTCTCTTCTTTGATCCTTAGCCACTGACTGTCAAAGCAGTCAGTGGCCATCACGCCTGGTGGCGTCTTGTAGGGCAACAACAAACTGATTCCACTTTGCTCGGTCGGTGGTCATCCTTTGTACAGTGCCCCAACTCTGGTTCATTCTGTGCATCTCAGCCTCCACAGTCCTCCGCCAAGTTGTTTTTGGTCGGCCTCTCTTTCGTTTTCCTTCAGTGGTCCACAGAATAGCTGTTCTTGTGATGGCATCGGAGTCTCTTCTGAGGACATGGCCAACCCAGCTTCAGCATCTGCCAGCTATGATGGTGTGTATGTCCTCTTGCTTGCTCCGAGTAAGCAGATCTTAGTTGGTGATGGTATTCGGCCGAGTTCCCTACCATGCTTATCATAACAAGCGACTATGGAGGGTTGGGCTTGCAGTCTGTTACCCAATCCCGTTAAAACAAAACAAAACAAAAAAAAAAAACATTAATGACAAAAAACGTCAACAAACAACATGGAGAAGATCACTAATGTAGAAATGATGACAAGAACAAGACACGTCCCAGTGGAACAAGAGATGAGAAGAAAGAAGACGCTGGAGATAGATAGGACACACACTGAGGAAACCTGTTGATAGCATTATCAGGTAGTCATTGTTCTAGAATACCCCGGGTTAGCGAAGTAGATGTAGTGGTTTTTGATGTTATTGCGTGGTTGTTATGTTACCTAGGGTACTGGATGAGGTCAGCTGTGAAGGCTCCTGAAGATAAAAGTTTATGTGAGTTACAGAATGCCTTTCTGCTACCACTTACGACCTCAAACAGACTTATTCTACTATTATGTATGTCAGCTACGTTTAATGTCTAGGGTAATGGAATGTGATGTGTAGGTAATTAAATACACAGACACACACATGTAAATACTAAGTCTAATAATAATAATAAGCTCTATGATCAAATCAACTAACACTGGCTTTAGAAGTTTAGATTTTTTCAATTTTTTTGAATTTATTTAGTCCTGAACCAAATGTTTCTTCTGGTCAGGACGTATGAAATAATATGTATTTATCAATAAAAGTGCATATATATATTGAATAATCAAATGAGAATTTTATACATAAATATATTGTTACATTGGTTAATATTAATCTTAACTACAGTGTCTTTGGAAAACTAGCACTGGATGTCCAGTTGGGGTGGTGTCATTATGCCCAATCTCTGTTTATAATGTTCATTGTCCTTGAAATATGGACCGAGCTATAGTGTTTATACAATAGGATTTGGTTTATTTATTTATTGTATTTGTTGAATAGTTTTGATGAATCCACAGCAGGCCAGGTTTTCACTTATCTGGCCTGTGACGATGCAGTACAGAATTCTAGTGGCCCACTCCTCACAGTAGCTGGAGTAAAATGTTAGGCTGCTTAGGCGTCCACTCTTGTACTTCTACACAGCATCTGGCACTAGCGTAGTGCCAGACCAGAAACTCTGAAACCAAAATTTGTGCCATGTGTCAACACACTGCCTACTGCACCACTTTTACACACAACAAAACAAAACAACATTTACAAAGATCGGGTCAGATCTCTCTGACCAACTCAGCACATCTCACCCAGTTGTTATCCAATAGCACCAGTTTCCCAAGACTGCATTGCATCCGAAATATGTTCAATAGTTTCTTCTTCCATCCAATAAGGTGGGTGATATGTTCCCACTGATCTCAAATATAGATCTGTCTTCCATAGTCTTAGATATGTTTTCCTATATTATTTGTTTGTCTCTAGGCCCTGGACTGCGGCTGGGGACCTAGAGTAAGCACTCACTTGTCGTAATCATTTTTCATGACATGGCAGTATCAATCACTCAAAATATTAAAATATAAAAGGTAAATGCTTTTTCCCTTACCACAATTCAAAATTGAATACACAGTTACGTAGTACTAACAAAACTCAGCTGAGCTGCTAGCTAGATTAGGGCGTCCCACTGATAATATTTAATATTTCCTGGAAATTACAGCTCTAGCATTAACGAACTGTGTCAATGGACAGTCTTCTATAAAATGGCACTAGCGGGCGTCTTTCTTTCTACAATATAAAAGCTTCTGTCCAATCAGCGGACTTCCCCTCTACTTTTCAAATATTCAAACTACAAATGTCCAATTTCGGTCCAGTCTCAGTCTAGTGTGTAGTATTTTTCTGTTGGTCTGTCCGTCCCAACTTGGCTTTTCCCAAAATTACACTTGTTTTTGGACGAAACTACAAGAAAAAACTACACAAATCTTTGTCTCCCCCTACTTCTAAGATTCTATGCTAAGTTATTTTTAGCTACTATCCTCCTACTTTGCCCCTAGTCCACCTGCAGTTGGTTTTTGCATTTTTAGTCTCAAGGACGTCAAAATGTAACTTTAGTGAAAATATGCACAAAAAACTGTCTGCTAGTCTGTATCGAACAATACAGTCTTTCGTCAATATCTTCCGTGTTATCTGTCCGTCTGTGTAATTAAAAGTATATTATTTCTCAGATTAAGATGGGCTATCAAACTAGCTAGTTTTTATTCTCCTAAACTTATTATTAAGAAAAAACCTCCTTTTTTCAAGGTTAGTTTTGAAATTTGTTTTTGAACCTTCGGGCACGGCGTTTGCCGCTATATTCAAACTAAAACGCCTAATTACCGTAAACCGTTCAAGACACGTCTGTTTCTAACAAGAGCTAAGGTCGTTTTTTCGTCCACTTTCTTACATTGTGTCAACTAGTGGCGTAATTTTTTTCTTTAAAAACTACAAATTGCGTCTTTTAGACTTTAGATTCAAACACGTGTTCAGACCGTCACATTTTTTTCTTTTATCTCCGTTTCTACCCCGTCTAAAAGGATAAACCGTTTGTCTGCATGTTCTAACTAGTTAATTTCAATGGCGCGAGAAAACGCTGGCGTGGGCGAGAATGTATCATCGTACCTGATAACTCTATCTTTTGCCCATCAGTTGATAACTATAAGCTCACTAGAACATCACCAGAGTTAAATGCTGTGTTGTTGTGTAACTCGTGGTTTGAGTATGGAATGTCAACTCCACCTACGCAGGGGTGTGTAAGCATGAAGTGAGAGTGTAATACGCGAATGATAAGAAGAGTTCATGGTGTTGACAATTGGTCTTTTTCTTACACTCATGTATGGCTGGAAGTCATCGACACCAACGACTGTGTACCTTTGCTACAGTTTAATTGGACGTACACACTCGACAGCACGGATAGTGACAAATCACAGGTTGGCATAATACATCATGGTACAGTGGATAAATGGTCTTGCAATGATACATGGGCACTCATGTAGAATAATAGCATAATGGACTGTCAGTAGACAAGCACTCAGTATTGCCCATATATATCATCTGAGTTTACTGACAAAGCACGTCAGATTATAAACAACATTCAAGATGGCTTCTAGACCTAACCTCGTCTAGCGAAGATTCCTTTAAATAATGTTCAGCACATATTTTTCATATAATCATATTGAACCGCTAGTAATGGGTTCTCATGTGTAGCAGTGATCTCTGGACTCATCAAGCGATAATACGGGGCATCCCTTTCTCTTCCTGATAGTCCTTAAATATGTGAATACAAGATGACTTCTCTCGTGAGCTGTAACTCACGTTTGGATACAACTAGGAATCTGTATCAAAGTTAATCATACATTAAATGTTCTCATTACTTTGTAGATGCTATCATGATACAATTGACTTCACTTTACAATATGGTGCTGCTATGAATGAATGTCATCTTCATATAGTTAAATCTTCCCTTATTGAAAACGATGGCTTCGTAAGAGTTCATAAGAAGTGCTTTTGTTTTACCTTGGTATCAGAAATAACTGATTCTGCCATCCCTTGGCAATCAAAATAAACACTGGGGTAAAGTATACACGATAGGTCTAAAACTACTATCACTTTCCCCTACACATATATCGATCACTTTTTCCGGCGACAAGCCGATTCAAAAAACCACAGCCCCATCATCAGGGCGAAGCCAAATCACACCTCTCTAGCGACACATCCGCCGAACAGCCCTTTGACCTTTTTAGCGGCAAAAGACCATATAGTTCGACTTAGACATGCAAAGATATTCAGATATAAGACAGACTCGTCCTACCCAGACAAACAATACACATAAATTCAGGCCATAGATACACTGAAGCAAGAACAACCTATTTCTACCCAAACAAAGAATAAATCGCAGTAAAACTGGATTCATCCGCGGAGTTCGATCGAAAGTGACGACACTCCTTTCAAGGGAAGTAACTCAATAATGACTTTTCCTTAAGCACTAAAAAGTATCTATTTTGTTTACAAAATATTTGCGAACATAACAAGCATACAAATGTATTATATTGTAAGATATCAAAGACTGCACGTAACAGTCTTACCACACCTCCCGGGAAAAAAAAATGGAACATTTTTTTTTTGAAATACATCTAGGAGCAACGTACAATAGGCTCACAACGCATGAATAATGCGCAGATGAAAATATCAGGAATACCTATAACGCCTAATATGAGGCTAAGTCGACTTATGGAGCGACTGGTGAGAATGTATCTCATAAACTGAGAGAAATTATTTCTCTACAAGTAAATTTTTCCAGGAAGGTGTCATCAAAGTATAATACAATTCTAGCAATTACACAATGCCTAAAAAATTTCATACCATAATTTCGTATTAGATATCTTAAATTTATGATTTATGAAGAAAAATCATCAAAGCACAGCGGTGAATAAACATCAATGAACCGCTAAGTAGTGATACAATCGTTATATTATTAAATTACAAATGTGTATCTATCTTGATATAGAAAGGAACTATTATAAACTAGACATATCAAGAAGTCTAAGACCTAATAGTTATGTGGAATCATGAGGGCATCTTGACAGAATGTCTGCCATCACATTATCTGATCCACGAATAGCTCGCACAGAGAAATGAAAAGGTTGAAGAGCAATTGCGTATCGAGTAGACCTCGAGCTCTTCAAATTCTTACTCTGTATAGCAGTAAGAGCTTTTTGGTCGGTTTCTACTATGAAATGTGCGCCTAGAAGGAATCTCTGTAGTTTGAGGATCGACCAAACCATAGCTAATAGCTCACGGTCTAAAACCGAATAATTCCTTTCTGCCGCATTAAGTTTTCTGGAAATATACATTACAGGATGCAGAGTTCCAGAGTACTCTTGCATTAGTGCCGCTCCAATCCCAGTGGATGAAGCATCACTACGAAGAACAAATGTCTTATCTTTAGTAGGTAACACTAAAATAGGTGGTGTTGAAAACAATGTTTTAATCTTATCCAAAGAGCATTGGCATTCCTGAGACCAGTGGACCATATTAGACGAACCTTTCTTTAAAAGTGTAGAAAGAGGTGCCATGATAGAGGATGGATTCTGAATGAATCTGCCATAAAATTGAATAAGACCTAACAGACTTCTCACCTGTTTTTTAGTCTTAGGGATAGAGATGTTAAGTATCTTACTAGTATTATGGTCCTCTGTCTTTAGGAAACCATGACCAACTCGGTGGCCTAGGAAAGAAATTTCGCTAAAACCAATATAGGCTTTAGAGGGTTTCGCTGTCAGGTTGTGCTCGCGCAAAGTAGACAGCAATTCATCTAACCCTGAATAGTGATCTTCCCAAGTATCGCTGAAAAGACAGATGTCGTCTAGATATGCAATGACATCTGACCGATAAGATAGGATTCCGCGCATCATGCGTACGAATGTAGCTGGTGCGTTCATAAGACCGAAAGGCATAAAATTCCATTGGAACAAACCTCTAGGTGTTGAAAAAGCCGTGAGAGGTTTGGCGCGTTCAGATAAAGAAACTTGCCAATATCCTTTAGACAAATCAAGTTTAGTGAAAAAATGAGATTTGGAGAGTCGAGTAAGTAGCTCTTCCAGTAAAGGCATAGGTTCGGCATCGAACTTCGTTACTTGATTCAATTTGCGATAGTCAACGCAAAGACGTATGTTATTGTCTTTTTTCCGAACAATAACCATCGGCGAAGAATATGCGGATGGTTCGATTATTTTCAAATCTATCATCTCATCCAACTCTTTCTCGACCTGTGCTTGAAAATGTATAGGGATAGGATAAGGTCTAACCCTAATAGGAGTATGGTCAGTTAGAACAATGTCATGTTCAATGACATGAGTTTGTCCAGGGATGTCAGTGAGTACATCCTGAAATGTTTGCAACATAGTTGAAACTTGTCGCTGTTCTCCTAGAGACAAATCAGGAGAGACAGTAACGTTCTTCCATGATTCACTAGAATAAAGTGGGATCATTGGAAGAGGAAGATTTACATCTGAAAAACTTGTTTCCTCATCCTGTATCACGGACAGTGATGAGTAATGACCATGTTGTACTGGAGAATTGTCCGTTGCTTGGAAAATGGGTTGTAAATAATCCGGACGTTCATGGAATTCAGTAAGCATATTGATGTGGAAGGTTTTATGCTTCCCATCAATATCGACAATATAGTCGACATCGGAAATTTTCGATATTATATCGTACGGACCTTTCCAAGAAATAAGTAGTCTGTTTTCCCTACAAGGTAGTAATACAAATGCTTTGTCACCAGGACAAAGTTGTCGTAAGCATCTCTTCTTATTGGCAAATTGCCTTGCCTTCTTGTTGACTCCGTTTTATCGTTGAGTTCAGTTTATACTGGTGAAGAGGTAGCTTAAAACGCGAATGGTTAAAAATGAACGAATGTCAACAATATTCTTCAAACGAACTTATCACGTTATATAGTATATAGTTTTCAAACAAAGTCATACACGATAATACGAACAGGTTAGAGATTCCAGTTGACTAACCTCTCCCATTCTATGCCACGCTTCTGGCATTGTTGTAACAGCATATTAAAACATGTGCATAAGGTAATCAATAACTTCTTCCACTCGTAGGAATCCTTCTTCTACGATACGAATCATAAAGGCTATCGACTCTGTAGGTCCATTCTAGGAATAACATATTCCCGCTAGACTAGTATAAGAGCGGCCTTAAAATACAGCATTCAATAAGAAGTGGGGCGATAACTTACGTGACATTACTGCTATTGGTTTCGACCTGAAGACCAATACAGATCACTAGAATAAATGGCTTCCATAAACGTGCCAAGGAATACAAATATGATATATCAATCACGGACATAAGCAAAGTCCATGTTGCCCTTCAAAACATGACGTCAGAAACTACTCAACTAGGTTACCCGTGCGTCCCAAAGCAACACACACTGCTTTGTGCACGTCAGTGCGCGAATCATTCGACCGCACAAATAATATCACTACATCAAGACTGGTGCGTACATTTGGCAGGACCGAAGACTACCCCCTTAGGTAATAAATGTATGTAACAGCTACCTTATCACCTCCCCTTAAAAAAAAATTAATTCTATTAATTTTTTTTTGAACTTAGTACCCGAGAGAGGTGAGTCAAAACTGCAACAAGATATATGAAATGCATAAAGTTATACCATATTAAGAAAAGAATATTAAACGAAATCAATATAACTAAATGATAGTATGCATTAAAGCACACATCCACACTCGACCTACTTTGGGACGATGTGGTAATATTCGAAGTAAAACAAGTTGAAAAGAAAATGAAAATGAAAATGAAAAACCAACAAAAAAGATGATAATAAAATTCAACTAAGTTTTTCAAAAGAAAATCGAAATATGTGATTTCAAATGAAAATGAACAGCAAAGATGATGATAATCAATGATAAGAGAATCAATAAAACAGAAAATTTTAAAATACAACATGCAAAATGAAACAAAGCATAATTAAACACTTTAAGAAGCAACACACTTACTATTTTCTAACACTAGTAAGTTTGACTAGTTATCTAAAAGTGAGATATCATATAGTGGGATAAGTGAATACACGTATTGCGAGACACTAATAAAGTTAGTAGATGTGTGATTTATAATCAATCAAATCGATTAAATTGAATTATTCTAATTCTAGTACTTAATTACACACAAATAAATAATTACTAATTTATTTTAAGTAATTCTAATTTCAATCATTGTGAATATTCGTTTAGAACTATTTAGAATCGACAAGAATATGTTCTCAATGTTCCATGCCCGAAATACGTTTACGAACACGATATGTAGTGTAATATGTTCCATAACACTAATGAATGTCTATTTGTCGCTTTTAACAATGTTTCCATACTAAAAAAAAATGTTACTATAATATCACTGTTCCCGTTCTAACAAAACGTTACTACACAAGAAGTAATGTTATAACCCATACGTAAGTATATTCTGAAAGTTATATTTATACGAATACTGCAGAACTATACATAGTCTTTACAGATGTACAATCAGTGACCATGTACAAAGTTATTCATGTTTTGGTGAGGATGTTTCTCCATCTGGAAGTGGTTTAGTTTCAACACGTTCACTAGGGCATCTTGACAGACAGTCTGCGAACACATTCTGCACTCCAGGAATAGCTCGTATCTCAAAATGGAACGGTTGAAGCGCTATAGCGTAACGCGCTGACTTTGATGACTTAACGTTCCCTGTGTTCAGGGCTGTAAGAGCTTTCTGGTCGGATTCCACCACAAAGTGTGATCCGAGGAGATAACGATCCAGTTTTGTGATTGCCCAAACAAGAGCGAGGAGCTCTTTATCAAGAACGGAATATTTCATCTCGCTCGTCGTGAGCTTTCTGGATACGTACATAACCGGAAATAAGGTGCCTCCGTATTCCTGCATCAAAACTGCCGCAATAGCGTAGGAAGAAGCATCACTGCGAAGAACAAAGGTGAGATCTTTGTTAGGCAACCTTAAAAAAGGCTTATTTGAAAAAAAATGTTTTATATAGTCTAAAGCCGCTTGGTGATCCTGCGACCACTTTATTACATTAGATGTGCCTTTTTTAAGTAACGAAGAAAAAGGTGCAGTTATAGTAGACAAATGAGGGATGAATTTAGAATAGAACTGTATTAGTCCTAAGAGCGATCTCACTTGTTTTTTTTGTCTTAGGTGCTGAGATGTTTAAAATTTTAGAGACGTTACTGTCTTCTGTATACATTAAACCGCGACCTATACGGTGACCAAGAAAGGAGATGTCATGAAAACCGACAAAAGCCTTTGAAGGTTTCGCTGTTAAGTTATAATCCCGTAAGGTAGAAAGTAAAGATTTTAAACCCTGAATATGTTCATCCCAAGAGTCACTGAAAAGACAGATGTCATCTATATATGTAATGACATCGGGACGATGAGACAATATGCGACGCATCATGCGTACAAAGGTAGCTGGCGCATTCATTAATCCGAATGGCATAAAATTCCATTGAAAAAGACCCCGTGGCGTCGAGAAAGCGGTAAATGGCTTTGCTTTAGGAGTGAGTGGCACTTGCCAATAGCCCTTTGAAAGGTCAAATTTCGAAAAGAATGTGGCATGAGATAATTTCTCCAATAAGTCGTCTAAAAGAGGTAACGGTTCCGCATCGAATTTTGTAACTTTGTTTAATTTTCTGTAATCTACGCAAAGACGTATATTGTTGTCCTTCTTCCTAATGATTACCATAGAAGAAGAATATGGTGATGAAGATGGTTCAATTATATTTAATTGAAGCATCTCATCCAATTCCCTATCAACCTTATCACGAAAGTGTAAAGGAATAGGATATGGGCGAACTCGAATAGGCGTATCGTCAGTCAGAATAATGTCATGTTGGATGACTGACGTATGACCTGGGATGTCAGTGAGGACATCCTCATACGAGTGTAGAATATTAGAGACTTGCTGACGTTGATCAGCCGAAAGAGTAGATGAGATCGTAACATCATTCCATTTCTCAGTGGAATGGAGTGGTACAACTGGTATTGGTAGTTGTACATCATCGAAAGAAGATTCTTCTTCTTGGATGACTGACAAACTAGAATAGTGTTGAATAGGAGGTGTAGGATCGTCAGTTGCTTGAAACACTGACTGTAGATAATCAGGACGTGAGTAATACTCCTTCAACATATTAATGTGGAAGGTTTTATGTTTACCATTAACATCAACGATGTAGTCGACATCGGATATTCTTGCGATGATCCTGAAAGGACCTCTCCAGTTAATTAAAAGACGATTGTTATGCGCAGGTAGTAAGACAAAAGCTTCATCACCAGGAATAAGCTGGCGAAGACGTCTATACTTGTTTGCAAATAGACGAGCTTTTTCTTTGGCTTGTTCGGATGATGCAGTAGCTAGTCTACAAGCATCTATGATTCTCTTTCTAAGAGAGATCACATACTCATAGGATGATTGAGTTTCCTCTTCAATATTCTCATCAACCAATAAGTCGTGGATTAACGACATAGGACCGCGTGGTTGCATGCCAAAAACAAGCTGGAATGGAGAAAACCCCGTGGCTTGATTTTGTACTTCGCGATACGCAAAGAGACAAGCGGGTAGGACCCGATCCCAGTCTTGGGGATGGTCTTGAGTCATCTTACCCAACAACTGCTTGAGTGTCCTATTGAGACGCTCAATTAACCCATTTGACATCGGGTGATAAATAGAACTAAGAGATCTGTCTATACCTAATGTCTTCATAACTTGAGACATGGATTCAGAAATGAACTGAACCCCATGATCCGACAAGATTTTCCGTGGAAAACCAATGCGTGAGAAGATTAACATCAATGCCTCTGCTACACTGGCAGATGAAGTGTTTTTGAGAGGGATGGCCTCAGGCCAACGAGTGCACATATCAATGCACGTAAGGATATGCGTATGCCCTCTAGCCGATGGTAGCATAGGACCAATAATATCTATAGCCATTTTATCAAATGGTCTAATCGGGATGTCCGCAGCTTGAATAGGAGCCGCATGAAATGGACCCCGTACCTTAACTTCTTGACATATCAAACAGGACCGACAATAGAGAGTAACATCTCTATGAACGCCTGGCCAGTAGAATGCAGAAAGCACTCTGGATTTAGTACGCGAAAAACCCATATGGCCCGCACATTGCGAGTCATGAGCATGCCGTAATATCCGAGATCTCATACAGGATGGGACTAGAATCTGAGAACATAAGGATGAATCCTTTTCCCGTATTACTCTAACCAAAATCCCATTTTTAAGTATAAAGTCATGTCTAGATTTTGCAAGTTTGTTGCTGGTATTCTTTTTGTTCACATACTGAAAAATTTTTTTTAATGAATCATCACTTTTTTGTAATGTTGCAAACACCTCCCGTGAAATAGGAGCATCATCATCACAAGTGGTATGAACTGTAGGTTCAACAGGTGTATCATGCGACATATTAGTAGCTTGCGCTCTAGTAACTACTGCATTTGCAGTTTGAATATGTCGCTCTTCCCATTCAGCAATTTGCTGTGGTGTACACTCTTTAATACCATGTATGCGACCAAGTATTAAATCACAAATTGGATTTGGAAGAAGACAAGCCTGGATCTGTCCTGAAAAAAATGGTGTATGAAGTGTTATAATGGCTGTGGGAAATGTTTCCACAGTTCCGCCAAACGTCACACATTTCACAACCCTGCCCGTCGCACAACTAGGGTCGATCAGCGAAGTCCGGACGCCCACAGTGGTACAACCTGAGTCGAATAAAAGAGAGCATGAAATATTTTTAACAAATCCTCTGTTAAACTTAAGAGAGCCCTGTCCCTGGTGTACTGACGCAGGAGTGGCCATGCAGACTGCAGGTAGACTAGGCAAAGTATGACCGCAACGCAGCGTCGTGATCGCCTTGGGCTGGAAAAGAGTAGAGCATTCTGAACAATCTTTGACTTGGGTACAATCAAGAGAACAACACATAGCATTATGAGTTTCAACTCCTTTACCCTGTTCAATGTTAGCCTGTGTATCACTAAAAGCGACATTAGAATGTCTACCTGTATTACTCGACGATCTATCTCGTCGGCGCGATCGATTGTGATTTTTGTCATTAAAATTGCTACAATTGTCGTTTCTGCTAGAGTTGAAATTTGGATGAGTCCGATAATTTGTATAATTAAAGTTATGATGTTCTTTAAAATTTTTATTCCAAGAACCTTGTCTGTTTTGCGGACCCTGAGATTTTGATCTCCAGTTTTGTCTATTATAATGTCCTTGATTATTTTTAAAATAATTGTTACCAAAATCTCGCGATCTGTGAGCCTGGTTCCAAGAAAGATTAAATGGAGCAGATTGTTGAAATTGCTTCCCTTTGTAAAAGTTATCATTGTTAAAATTGTAATTATTTCCCTTATTGACATACCTATCAGCACTAAAAGAACGATTGCGTGAAAAATTGTTTTGTTGTGCTGCAAAAGCAACAGGCAATTCATTCTTAATCTGTGCATTACTTAGATCCATGGTTGGGTGAGCAGTGCAGAAGTTTTTTGCATGTTCTTCTAAATTTTTCATTGATAAAGGTTTACGTCCGTGTAAAAATGCGAGAAATGTAGGACTTACAGACGATAGTACCTTATCGCGCATCAGTAAATCAAAGAGACCTTCATACGACTTTTCAATTTTGGATAATTCGATCCATCTTTCTAATGTTAGTCGTATCTGTGACAGAAAATCACTAAAATTTCTGCCAGATTGAGGTAGTAATGTATGAAATCTTAATCGATATTCGTCTTCTGTTATTTGGAATTTTTGCAGAAGTGCTTCTCTAAGAGCATTATAGTCATTTTTCTCACCAATGCTGGTGGTATGATAAACTGCTAATGCATCCCCAGTAAGTAACCTGGATAAATATGTGCAATACAGTGTTTTATCCACGTTATAAGACCTACAAGTGGCCTCAAACCTATCTAGGAAGAATATTACGTCATCAGACGGGGGATTAAATTTTGGTAATTTAAGGTGAATTTCCTTAAAATGATCCTGTCTGGATGAAGTTTGGCTTTCAAAAGTTCTCTGAGAATTAGATTCCTGAGTTAACCTAAGTCTCTCATATTCTGACTCTGCTAATTTTAGTTCATGCTGTCGTTTTTTATCATTCTCTTCCATCTCAAGCTGAAGTCGTAATGTATTTTGTTCAGCTATTAATCTTCTTTCTGCCATTTCTTTTTGTTTAACTTCCATCTCTTTTTCAGTTATTAATCTTCTTTTCTTCCATTTCCTTTTGTTTATTTTCCATTTCCTTTTGTTTAACTTCCATCTCTTTTTCAGCTATTAATCTTCTTTCTTCCATTTCCTTTTGTTTAACTTCCATCTCAATTTTAAGTCTTTCTTCAGACTCCCTTTGCTTCTGTTCTGCCTCTCGCTGAAATCGTTTCTCTTCTAATTCAGCGGCTAATCTCATTTTTTTCTCCTCTTCCTCAGCTATAAATTTCCTCTTCTTTTCATCCTCCTCAGCCTCAATCCGTTTTTGATCTACCTCAAATTGAAGTTTTTCTAGTCTTAAAGTTTCTAACTTTCTCTGTTCGGCTTCTATTTCTTGAGCTTTCCTATATTCTGCAAGTGCAAATGCTTTTGCTTCATCAGGAGCCATCTGAAGAGCTTTTGCTTGCTTAATGAAATAATCTAGTGAATACATTATGCTTTATAAGTAGTCACAATACTCTTGATTTATAAAAATGATAATTAATCAATGTAAATTAATTAACCTTGTTACTATAACAAGTGTTCTTCGTTCCTGTCCTAGAACGGTATCTTTTGTTATCATATAGTTATGAAATATATCAATAATCAATATAGTAATTTATGTAATGAAATGTCATGAAATCAACAACGTGAAAGACAATAGAAACATTACCGACAAGACAAGATAATCAAAGACGAATGAACACAATCGTAGAAATCAACAAAAATAGAAATGTATAACTAAAATAGAATATCGTAAAAATTTACGATGATAACTACGACCAGATAATCAACAGGACAATTGACAATACAGTGTAAAAACATAGGTTTTGTAAAAAACTGAACGACAGGAAAGGTGAGACGGACGCATGATACAAACAAAATTCATCATAAAACTAAATACGAGTAAAAATAACTACGAGAACAACAATTAAACGTGACGAAACAGCTAAACAGATACTATTATAAGGAACAATTAGCGATCGGAACTTCGGCAAGGTTTCTAGCCTTGTACCGGAATTATCGCTCAATTGAAACTTACAAAATGAGCCCTACAGAACGTCTGACGAAGAGCCCGAATTGGCTTCGAGATGGATCTCGTTCGACAGATCAACCTCCCTACCTCCCACGACGAATGAACAACATATAACATATAACAAGGAAAATATAAATATGGACATAATTATTTAAGGCACAGCTAAACGTAATAAAGGGTACAACGACAACACGTTATTCTCATCTCGCGTGCAGGAAAAAAAAACAATGTGCCTCGTCTCCGTGTATGTACGTGTGAGGATAAAATACTTCGTTCTGAGTATTAGACCACAGCTTGCACGTAATAGTGACGAAGAGATGATCCCAAGATGTTGTCGCCTTGAAAGTTCAGATCTTCAGATGATCCCAAGATGTTGTCGCCTTGAAAGTTCAGATCTTCAGATGATCCCAAGATGTTGTCGCCTTGAAAGTTCAGATCTTCAGATGATCCCAAGATGTTGTCGCCTTGAAAGTTCAGATCTTCCATTAATGATAATTGTATTGGGTACGTATCCCGGGAAATTCTTGATTTCAAAACCAGACTGGCACACCAATTACTGTTGACTCCGTTTTATCGTTGAGTTCAGTTTATACTGGTGAAGAGGTAGCTTAAAACGCGAATGGTTAAAAATGAACGAATGTCAACAATATTCTTCAAACGAACTTCAACAAGTAGTGTTGAACTGGGTGAACTGGGCAAGTACTGGCAGTACATAAGTCATCACGTTAGATAGCATATAGTTTCAAACAAAGTCATACACGATAATACGAACAGGTTAGAGATTCCAGTTGACTAACCTCTCCCATTCTATGCCACGCTTCTGGCATTGTTGTAACAGCATATTAAAACATGTGCATAAGGTAATCAATAACTTCTTCCACTCGTAGGAATCCTTCTTCTACGATACGAATCATAAAGGCTATCGACTCTGTAGGTCCATTCTAGGAATAACATATTCCCGCTAGACTAGTATAAGAGCGGCCTTAAAATACAGCATTCAATAAGAAGTGGGGCGATAACTTACGTGACATTACTGCTATTGGTTTCGACCTGAAGACCAATACAGATCACTAGAATAAATGGCTTCCATAAACGTGCCAAGGAATACAAATATGATATATCAATCACGGACATAAGCAAAGTCCATGTTGCCCTTCAAAACATGACGTCAGAAACTACTCAACTAGGTTACCCGTGCGTCCCAAAGCAACACACACTGCTTTGTGCACGTCAGTGCGCGAATCATTCGACCGCACAAATAATATCACTACATCAAGACTGGTGCGTACATTTGGCAGGACCGAAGACTACCCCCTTAGGTAATAAATGTACGTAACACTTCTGTTTCGCAAATTCAGAAGAAGAAGTTGCTAATTTGCATGCTTCGATAATCTTTTGTCTCAACGCGATGACATATTCGTAGGATGACTTTGTGTCATCGTCAATATTGTCAGCTGTTATGAGATCATGAAGCAACGACATAGGGCCACGCGGACGCGCGCCAAAGACGAGTTCAAAGGGAGAAAATCCTGTATGTTCATTGGGGACCTCTCTATAAGCGAAGAGGGCCGCAGGTAAAACTCTGTCCCAGTCTTGAGGATGATCCTCAGTTATCTTCCCCAGTAAGTTTTTAGGTGTTCTATTAAGGCGTTCGACCATACCATTAGACATTGGATGGTAGATACTACTTAAAGATCTATCTATCTGCAGAGTAGACATTACTTGAGACATGGTATCTGATATTAGTTGGGTGCCATGGTCTGACAATATCTCTCCGGGGAACCCCAGACGAGAAAATATAAGCCAAAGGGCATCTGCAATATCAGCAGTAGTAATGCTCTTCAGAGGAATAGCCTCTGGCCAACGTGTGCACATATCAACACACGTCAAGATAAACTGATGTCCTCTGGCAGACTTGATCTTAAATGGACCAATAATGTCTATGGCCATTTTTTGAAACGGCCGAATAGGAATGTCCGCCGCCTGAATGGGTGCAGCATGCCGTGGACCTTTGGATTTAACTTCCTGACATACTTTACAAGATCGACAATAAATCCGTATGTCCTTGTTTACCAATGGCCAAAAGAAAGCCGCAAGGACTCTTGACTTAGTACGGGAAAACCCATGTGTCCAGCACACTGAGAATCGTGAGCGTGCTGCAAAATTTTAACTCTCAAATTCTTGGGAACCAGGATTTGAGAATGACTTGACGTAATGGAGTCTTGAACCATACGTACAAGTACGCCATTCTTCTTTGTAGTCCACGATTTACGACTTGTGTCTTTATTCGGATCACCTTTAGTTGCAAGAATGAAGAATTTCTTCAGAGTGGGATCATCTTCTTGCTGTTTTATAAACGAGTCACGAGAAATTACCAAGGGATCATCTTGGTTATGCACTTCATTATCTTCAGTAGATGAAGTTTGAGGCATATTAAGAACCTGAGCTCTAGTGACTACAGCGTTAGCAATCTGCATGTTTTGCCTTTCCCACGCGGAAATTTGTTGCGGAGTGCATTCTTTGACTCCATGAATGCGACCGATGATGAGGTCCGCTATCGGATTCGGAAGAAGACATGCGTGTACATCTCCTGTAAAGAAAGGAGTAGCAATCCTAATGATAGCAGTAGAGTATTTCTCTAATGTGCCGCCAAATGTTACACATTTGACTACTTGTCCAGTGGCACTGGAAGGATCTACGAGTGACTGCCTAACACCAATTGTGGTGCATCCAGAATCAAATAGCACGGAGACTGGATTGTTATTTACTAAACCCTTATGTAAGACAAGAGAACCTCTTCCATCATGCGCGACTGATGCAGGAAGAGCAGGAAGAGGATGGCCGCAGCTTAAAGTAGACAATGTGGTTGGCTCAAATAATGTTTTGCATTGGGGGCACTGAGATGCTCTCCCAAAATCAAAAGCGGAACATGCCATATTATTAGCGTCATTATTGTCTTTACTCTGTTTATAGGCTTCATGGGACTCTTGTTGTGCAGAGTTTGCCTGAAAATGTGGTTTATGTCTTCTGTTTTGAGATCTACCTCGGTTATTATTACCTCTGTAGTTATTGTTACCTCTATTGTAACCCCTATTTGGGTTTGAGTCATAGTTCTCTTGGTTACCATTATCATATTCATTATAATGAGTATCTCTGTAATTGCGATCTTGTTGACTCCAAGACGGATACCTCGGATAGTTTCTATAATTACTTCCTCTATGGAAATTGCTATAATTGTGACCACCCCTGTGTCGAGAGCTATCAGCTCGTCTCCAGTTCTTTGAAGAAGAACCCTGAAATGATTGGTTACCTTGGTTTTGATAACTATTATGGTTACCTTTTTTATCAAATCTGTTTTGAGGTCCCTGAAATCTGTGTGAATAATTGGGATTGTATGGTGTTGCTGAAGCAACTGGCATACTCTCCTTAATCTTAGTGTTGCCAAAAGTCACGTCGGGGTGTGCAGTGACATATTGGGAACAATATTCTTCCATTTCCTTTAGAGATTTGGGTTTACGCTCATGTATAAATTCAAGGAATGGTTTGTTAACACATGACATAATCTTATCTCTGAGCAACAAATCCATAAGTCCTTCATACGTTTTTTTCTGTTTTGGAAAGCTCAATCCAACGATCAACTGTGAGACGTGCCTTTGCAATGAATTCTGAGAATTCTACACCTGTCTCAGGCACCATCGTCTTAAACAAAAGGCGATAGCCTTCCTCACTTAGCTGGTATTTTTTTTATCAAAGCCGCCCTAATGACATCATAATTATCCTTATCTGCTTCTCCTACAAGGCATAACCTAGTCAGAGATTCACCTTTCAAGTTTTCTGCTAATTGGTTAGCATATTGTGATTTATCCACATTATGAGTACGACAAGAACGTTCAAATCTATCCAGCCAGAATGTAATATCGTCACTGGACTGATTGAACGGTGGAACCTTAACCTTGTAAGTAGAAGGTTTACCATTACCACTAGATGCCTGATTAACATTACTCATACTTGTCAATCTCAATTTCTCTAACTCAAATTCATGTTCTCTTATTGCTTTTTTTTCTTCAGCTTCTCTGTCTAATCTTTTTTGTTCAGCAGCAGCTTCTCTTTCTAATTTTTTTTTGTTCAGCTTCAAATCTCCTTTCCTCCACCTGCATCTGCAATTTCTTTTGTTCAGCAGCAGCATCAGCTTCTTTTTCTAATCTTTTCTCTTCAGCCAGAGCTTTTCTCTCTTCTGCAGCAGCTTTTTTTTCTTCTATTTGAAGTTTTCTCTCCTCTGCAGCAGCTTTTCTTTCCTCTGCAGCAGCAGCTAATGTCTTGTCATATTGAGCAACTGTCCATTCTTCTAATTGTTGACCAGTCTTATCAAGGGCTTTCCCTTGTATAATGAAGTATTCTAATGTAGACATGATGTCTAACAATAATACTAATCACTTGAAACAATAATAATACCACAAGTTCTTAATGACTTGATTAATCAGCACACTATCCCAATATCTGTGGGTCACAAGACTTAATAAGGTCTTGTATAACAGTAATAATAATCAAGTACTGGTTTATACCATAATCCAAGTGCAGTGCACAAGCAATAGTGTCTTATGAAATATACCTATATAAACATATGTCAACCAACAGAATACATAAAGTACAAATAAGACTGACAATACGAAAACGTTTGCAGAAATCAAATAAATCAAATAGGGAAATCAATGAAAGTAATCACTGAATCTGCAAGGAATAACAACACAAATGACGTCACAGTATATGAATATAAATTGTGAATAGAACTGAAAGATAGAAAAGGGTAGACCAACAAATTACAAACAAATCAAAACAAAACTAAAGAACAAAGAAATATTACAAAAATAACAATAATTACAGTCTTCACAGCTAACACAAATAGCAACTAGTTGTTGCAAGCAAATTTCCAATTAAGGAAATTGCACCTAAAGAAAACGCCCACAACGGACCCTCTATCACGTGGGATATTCTGTTGTGAGGACACCGCCCAACCTAAACACAACCCGCTGACATATAAACTAATATACTATACAAACAAATAACATGTAAACATAAATATATAAATTATGTGTATGATAGTATGTGTTGCAAAATAGGCTCAGTTTTACAGTAATGGCAAAGTTATTCTTATGAAAATAAATAAACTGCCACTTTATTGAATTACAAATTCTGGCCTTAAATATTAAAGTTCAACACAATAGCAGAACATAAGAAGATCCATCGATGAAAGTAGGGCTTCTTAGTTCAATAATACTGTCTTCCTGTTAATATTGACAAGAATTGATCCAACTGTTCTGTGAAACTCTGTAATGTCTAATGTAAAAATGTCAACAACGCTGACCTACATACTGCATTCACTTGACAGGTCACGTGACGAAGTGTTGACAAAGAGCAAACTAATACTGGAGGTGTGTCGTATCAGCCACAGGAAACGGTCTGGTATCGGTAGTCTGTTGATTTCTCAACTTCCGCGAGGTCAAACCCAGAGAGCTGGTCCACCAGATGATAAACTCTAATGTGTTCTGTTTACAACCTCTTGTAATGGGCACCAGTTGATAACTATAAGCTCACTAGAACATCACCAGAGTTAAATGCTGTGTTGTTGTGTAACTCGTGGTTTGAGTATGGAATGTCAACTCTACCTACGCACGGGTGTGTAAGCATGAAGTGAGAGTGTAATACGCGAATGATAAGAAGAGTTAATGGTGTTGACAATTGGTCTTTTTCTTACACTCATGTATGGCTGGAAGTCATCGACACCAACGACTGTGTACCTTTGCTACAGTTTAATTGGACGTACACACTCGACAGCACGGATAGTGACAAATCACAGGTTGGCATAATACATCATGGTACAGTGGATAAATGGTCTTGCAATGATACATGGGCACTCATGTAGAATAATAGCATAATGGACTGTCAGTAGACAAGCACTCAGTATTGCCCATATATATCATCTGAGTTTACTGACAAAGCACGTCAGATTATAAACAACATTCAAGATGGCTTCTAGACCTAACCTCGTCTAGCGAAGATTCCTTTAAATAATGTTCAGCACATATTTTTCATATAATCATATTGAACCGCTAGTAATGGGTTCTCATGTGTAGCAGTGATCTCTGGACTCATCAAGCGATAATACGGGGCATCCCTTTCTCTTCCTGATAGTCCTTAAATATGTGAATACAAGATGGCTTCTCTCGTGAGCTGTAACTCACGTTTGGATACAACTAGGAATCTGTATCAAAGTTAATCATGCATTAAATGTTCTCATTACTTTGTAGATGCTATCATGATACAATTGACTTCACTTTACAATATGGTGCTGCTATGAATGAATGTCATCTTCATATAGTTAAATCTTCCCTTATTGAAAACGATGGCTTCGTAAGAGTTCATAAGAAGTGCTTTTGTTTTACCTTGGTATCAGAAATAACTGATTGTGCCATCCCTTGGCAATCAAAATAAACACTGGGGTAAAACATACACGATAGGTCTAAAACTACTATCACTTTCCCCTACACATATATCGATCACTTTTTCCGGCGACAAGCCGATTCAAAAAACCACAGCCCCATCATCAGGGCGAAGCCAAATCACACCTCTCTAGCGACACATCCGCCGAACAGCCCTTTGACCTTTTTAGCGACAAAAGACCATATAGTTCGACTTAGACATGCAAAGATATTCAGATATAAGACAGACTCGTCCTACCCAGACAAACAATACACATAAATTCAGGCCATAGATACACTGAAGCAAGAACAACCTATTTCTACCCAAACAAAGAATAAATCGCAGTAAAACTGGATTCATCCGCGGAGTTCGATCGAAAGTGACGACACTCCTTTCAAGGGAAGTAACTCAATAATGACTTTTCCGTAAGCACTAAAAAGTATATATTTTGTTTACAAAATATTTGCGAACATAACAAGCATACAAATGTATTATATTGTAAGATATCAAAGACTGCACGTAACAGTACCTTACCTATATTTTTATCCCTACATGTTATTTTACCTGTTTACTTTATAAATGGAGGAATTTTAACGTTGCATCACTGTAATTTCACCACACATCTCCCCACCTGAGAACATGCACTAATGCAAGTTCCAAAACCAGTGATACACATAGATAAAATTAACTCCTCACGCCTACTAACTACTCTAATTTTGATCACAGGGGTGCCTACTGAGGAAATCTGCACCGACATTCTGTGACCCGGGGATATATTCAATATTAAACTGATATGGTTGCAACAATAAAGACCATCTTAACAATCTTGCATTTTCATGCTTGGCCTGAGATAAGAACACGAGAGGCTGGTGATCTGTCTGGACCACAAAAGTCCTACCATACAGATAGATTTGGAACTTTTTTATTGCCCAGATTAACGCTAAACACTCTTTTTCGCTTGTGGAATATCCTTGCTCCGCTTTGTTCAACTTGCGGCTTGCATAAGCGACTGGGTTCAGTTCCCCATTGGATGAAGAGGACCTTTGCAACAGAGCCGCCCCCAGGCCTACATTGCTTGCATCTGTTCTCACCACAAAGTCCTGAGTCAAATCAGGTAATTTGAGAATAGGCTTGCTAGTGAGTTTTTCCTTTAACTCTTGAAATGCCAATTCACATTGCGCTGACCAAACAATTTTATCTGGATTTCCCTTGCGAGTCAGATCAGTCAGAGGAGCACATATAGAGTTAAAATTTTTGATATATTTTTGGTAAAACCCACATAACGACACAAATGATTGCACGTCTTTTTTTGTTTGCGGTCTAGGTGCTCTCTGCAGTTGTTCCAAGTTCTTGGGGTCAGGGGTCATGTTACCCTGATATACAGTATGTCCCAAGAATTCCAACTCTTTGCATCCAATACAACATTTTGTTGGTCTAGCAGTTAAGTTCGCTTCTCTGAGCCTATCAAATAACATATTCAGAGAGTTAATGTGTTCTTCAAATGTTTCTGTGGCGACAAGAATATCATCCATGAAATTTGTGATACATGGATTATTCAGGGGATCCAACAATTTGCGCATCATCCTAGAAAATACACTCGGAGCATTTTTCAATCCGAATGGTAGCATATTGAATTCATAATGTCCTTCCGAGGTGCTAAAAGCTAAATAAGGTCTAACTTCAGGCTTCACTGGAATCTGGTAATAGCCTTTGCTAAGATCCACCTTCGAAAAGTATTTTGCCTTGTTCAATCTGGCAAATAAATGTTTTGTGTCCGGTAATGGATCCACTTGTCCGTCTGTGACAGCATTCAGTTTCCTGTAATCTATGCACAGTCTATGTTCCCCAGACGGTTTCCTCAACAAAACTACACTGGAGCTAAAAGAAGATTCACTGTGAGAAATAATCCCTTCTTTCAACAAATAATATATTTCCTCTTTCAATGCCTTCTCCTTAGCGAACGGAACAGAATAGGCTCTCATACAGATTGGGTTTGAGTCTACCAGCTTCATGTCATACTGTAGAAAATTTGTATGTCCTGGTTTATCTGTTAATACATCTGTATGTTCCTCCAGAACCTGTTTCTTTTCCTCTCTTTCAGCATTTTTTTCTTCTAATTGGAGCCTCTTAATCTCCCTATCCGCCTCCAATGCCTTGGCCTCTTTGTCAGCCTCAATCTGCAGCATCTTAAGTTCTTTATCAGCCTCAATTTGTAACCTCTTCTCTTCAGCTAACCTTCTATCTTCCCTTTCAATATACTTGTCACATTCTGAAGTTACATACTGGATTAAAACCTGACCATCCATGTTCATTTCCTTCGCCGTCAGCACAGCAGCCGATCTGAATTTGGCTAGATCTGCCATACTGTATCACACAATTTAACAATGACCAAGGTAAATAATACAATCTAATTATTAAGGTAATATATTAATTAATTAATTACCACTGGCTGTGAAGATTCATCAACTTTTACTTTCCACTTTTAATTTTAGGGACACTGTTATATTTATACAACTTATGCCCCCAATAGTTTAATTCCCGGACCAGGAGACCCTATCTTTGATACCTAAATCCCGGACGAGAGCTACCCAATATTTGTAGTGGTTTTTGATGTTATTGCGTGGTTGTTATGTTACCTAGGGTACTGGATGAGGTCAGCTGTGAAGGCTCCTGAAGATAAAAGTTTATGTGAGTTACAGAATGCCTTTCTGCTACCACTTACGACCTCAAACAGACTTATTCTACTATTATGTATGTCAGCTACGTTTAATGTCTAGGGTAATGGAATGTGATGTGTAGGTAATTAAATACACAGACACACACACATGTAAATACTAAGTCTAATAATAATAATAAGCTCTATGATCAAATCAACTGACACTGGCTTTAGAAGTTTAGATTTTTTCAATTTTTTTGAATTTATTTAGTCCTGAACCAAATGTTTCTTCTGGTCAGGACGTATGAAATAATATGTATTTATCAATAAAAGTGCATATATATATTGAATAATCAAATGAGAATTTTATACATAAATATATTGTTACATTGGGTAATATTAATCTAAACTACAGTGTCTTTGGAAAACTAGCACTGGATGTCTAGTTGGGGTGGTGTCATCATGCCCAATCTCTGTTTATAATGTTCATTGTCCTTGAAATATGGACCGAGCTATAGTGTTTATACAATAGGATTTGGTTTATTTATTTATTGTATTTGTGGAATAGTTTTGATGAATCCACAGCAGGCCAGGTTTTCACTTATCTGGCCTGTGACGATGCAGTACAGAATTCTAGTGGCCCACTCCTCACAGTAGCTGGAGTAAAATGTTAGGCTGCTTAGGCGTCCACTCTTGTACTTCTACACAGCATCTGGCACTAGCGTAGTGCCAGACCAGAAACTCTGAAACCAAAATTTGTGCCATGTGTCAACACACTGCCTACTGCACCACTTTTACACACAACAAAGCAAAACAACATTTACAAAGATCGGGTCAGATCTCTCTGACCAACTCAGCACATCTCACCCAGTTGTTATCCAATAGCACCAGTTTCCCAAGACTGCATTGCATCCGAAATATGTTCAATAGTTTCTTCTTCCATCCAATAAGGTGGGCGATATGTTCCCACTGATCTCAAATATAGATCTGTCTTCCATAGTCTTAAATATGTTTTCCTTTATTATTTGTTTGTCTCTAGGCCCTGGACTGCGGCTGGGGACCTAGAGTTAGCACTCACTTGTCGTAATCATTTTTCATGACATGGCAGTATCAATCACTCAAAATATTAAAATAAAAAAAAGGTAAATGCTTTTTCCCTTACCACAATTCAAAATTGAATACACAGTTACGTAGTACTAGCAAAACTCAGCTGAGCTGCTGGCTAGATTAGGGCGTCCCACTGATAATATTTAATATTTCCTGGAAATTACACCTCTAGCATTAATGAACTGTGTCAATGGACAGTCTTCTATAAAATGGCACTAGCGGGCGTCTTTCTTTCTACAATATAAAAGCTTATGTCCAATCAGCGGACTTCCCCTCTACTTTTCAAATATTCAAACTACAAATGTCCAATTTCGGTCCAGTCTCAGTCTAGTGTGTAGTATTTTTCTGTCGGTCTGTCCGTCCCAACTTGGCTTTTCCCAAAATTACACTTGTTTTTGGACGAAACTACAAGAAAAAACTACACAAATCTTTGTCTCCCCTACTTCTAAGATTCTATGCTAAGTTATTTTTAGCTACTATCCTCCTACTGTGCCCCTAGTCCACCTGCAGTTGGTTTTTGCATTTTTAGTCTCAAGGACGTCAAAATGTAACTTTAGTGAAAATATGCACAAAAAAACTGTCTGCTAGTCTGTATCGAACAATACAGTCTTTCGTCAATATCTTCCGTGTTATCTGTCCGTCTGTGTAATTAAAAGTATATTATTTCTCAGATTAAGATGGGCTATCAAACTAGCTAGTTTTTATTCTCCTAAACTTATTATTAAGAAAAAACCTCCTTTTTTCAAGGTTAGTTTTGAAATTTGTTTTTGAACCTTCGGGCACGGCGTTTGCCGCTATATTCAAACTAAAACGCCTAATTACCGTAAACCGTTCAATACACGTCTGTTTCTAACAAGAGCTAAGGTCGTTTTTTCGTCCACTTTCTTACATTGTGTCAACTAGTGGCGTAATTTTTTTCTTTAAAAACTACAAATTGCGTCTTTTAGACTTTAGATTCAAACACGTGTTCAGACCGTCACATTTTTTTCTTTTATCTCCATTTCTACCCCGTCTAAAAGGATAAACCGTTTGTCTGCATGTTCTAATTAGTTAATTTCAATGGCGCTAGAAAACGCTGGCGTGGGCGAGAATGTATCATCGTACCTTACCTATATTTTTATCCCTACATGTTATTTTACCTGTTTACTTTATAAATGGAGGAATTTTAACGTTGCATCACTGTAATTTCACCACACATCTCCCCACCTGAGAACATGCACTAATGCAAGTTCCAAAACCAGTGATACACATAGATAAAATTAACTCCTCACGCCTACTAACTACTCTAATTTTGATCACAGGGGTGCCTACTGAGGAAATCTGCACCGACATTCTGTGACCCGGGGATATATTCAATATTAAACTGATATGGTTGCAACAATAAAGACCATCTTAACAATCTTGCATTTTCATGCTTGGCCTGAGATAAGAACACGAGAGGCTGGTGATCTGTCTGGACCACAAAAGTCCTACCATACAGATAGATTTGGAACTTTTTTATTGCCCAGATTAACGCTAAACACTCTTTTTCGCTTGTGGAATATCCTTGCTCCGCTTTGTTCATCTTGCGGCTTGCATAAGCGACTGGGTTCAGTTCCCCATTGGGTGAAGAGGACCTTTGCAACAGAGCCGCCCCCAGGCCTACATTGCTTGCATCTGTTCTCACCACAAAGTCCTGAGTCAAATCAGGTAATTTGAGAATAGGCTTGCTAGTGAGTTTTTCCTTTAACTCTTGAAATGCCAATTCACATTGCGCTGACCAAACAATTTTATCTGGATTTCCCTTGCGAGTCAGATCAGTCAGAGGAGCACATATAGAGTTAAAATTTTTGATATATTTTTGGTAAAACCCACATAACGACACGAATGATTGCACGTCTTTTTTTGTTTGCGGTCTAGGTGCTCTCTGCAGTTTTTCCAAGTTCTTGGGGTCAGGGGTCATGTTACCCTGATATACAGTATGTCCCAAGAATTCCAACTCTTTGCATCCAATACAACATTTTGTTGGTCTAGCAGTTAAGTTCGCTTCTCTGAGCCTATCAAATAACATATTCAGAGAGTTAATGTGTTCTTCAAATGTTTCTGTGGCGACAAGAATATCATCCATGAAATTTGTGATACATGGATTATTCAGGGGATCCAACAATTTGCGCATCATCCTAGAAAATACACTCGGAGCATTTTTCAATCCGAATGGTAGCATATTGAATTCATAATGTCCTTCCGAGGTGCTAAAAGCTAAATAAGGTCTAACTTCAGGCTTCACTGGAATCTGGTAATAGCCTTTGCTAAGATCCACCTTCGAAAAGTATTTTGCCTTGTTCAATCTGGCAAATAAATGTTTTGTGTCCGGTAATGGATCCACTTGTCCGTCTGTGACAGCATTCAGTTTCCTGTAATCTATGCACAGTCTATGTTCCCCAGACGGTTTCCTCAACAAAACTACACTGGAGCTAAAAGAAGATTCACTGTGAGAAATAATCCCTTCTTTCAACAAATAATATATTTCCTCTTTCAATGCCTTCTCCTTAGCGAACGGAACAGAATAGGCTCTCATACAGATTGGGTTTGAGTCTACCAGCTTCATGTCATACTGTAGAAAATTTGTATGTCCTGGTTTATCTGTTAATACATCTGTATGTTCCTCCAGAACCTGTTTCTTTTCCTCTCTTTCAGCATTTTTTTCTTCTAATTGGAGCCTCTTAATCTCCCTATCCGCCTCCAATGCCTTGGCCTCTTTGTCAGCCTCAATCTGCAGCATCTTAAGTTCTTTATCAGCCTCAATTTGTAACCTCTTCTCTTCAGCTAACCTTCTATCTTCCCTTTCAATATACTTGTCACATTCTGAAGTTACATACTGGATTAAAACCTGACCATCCATGTTCATTTCCTTCGCCGTCAGCACAGCAGCCGATCTGAATTTGGCTAGATCTGCCATACTATAACACACAATTTAACAATGACCAAGGTAAATAATACAATCTAATTATTAAGGTAATATATTAATTAATTAATTAATTACCACTGGCTGTGAAGATTCATCAACTTTTACTTTCCACTTTTAATTTTAGGGACACTGTTAAATTTATACAACTTATGCCCCCAATAGTTTAATTCCCGGACCAGGAGACCCTATCTTTGATACCTAAATCCCGGACGAGAGCTACCCGATATTTGTAGTGGTTTTTGATGTTATTGCGTGGTTGTTATGTTACCTAGGGTACTGGATGAGGTCAGCTGTGAAGGCTCCTGAAGATAAAAGTTTATGTGAGTTACAGAATGCCTTTCTGCTACCACTTACGACCTCAAACAGACTTATTCTACTATTATGTATGTCAGCTACGTTTAATGTCTAGGGTAATGGAATGTGATGTGTAGGTAATTAAATACACAGACACACACATGTAAATACTAAGTCTAATAATAATAATAAGCTCTATGATCACATCAACTAACACTGGCTTTAGAAGTTTAGATTTTTTCAATTTTTTTGAATTTATTTAGTCCTGAACCAAATGTTTCTTCTGGTCAGGACGTATGAAATAATATGTATTTATCAATAAAAGTGCATATATATATATTGAATAATCAAATGAGAATTTTATACATAAATATATTGTTACATTGGTTAATATTAATCTTAACTACAGTGTCTTTGGAAAACTAGCACTGGATGTCCAGTTGGGGTGGTGTCATCATGCCCAATCTCTGTTTATAATGTTCATTGTCCTTGAAATATGGACCGAGCTATAGTGTTTATACAATAGGATTTGGTTTATTTATTTATTGTATTTGTTGAATAGTTTTGATGAATCCACAGCAGGCCAGGTTTTCACTTATCTGGCCTGTGACGATGCAGTACAGAATTCTAGTGGCCCACTCCTCACAGTAGCTGGAGTTAAATGTTAGGCTGCTTAGGCGTCCACTCTTGTACTTCTACACAGCATCTGGCACTAGCGTAGTGCCAGACCAGAAACTCTGAAACCAAAATTTGTGCCATGTGTCAACACACTGCCTACTGCACCACTTTTACACACAACAAAGCAAAACAATATTTACAAAGATCGGGTCAGATCTCTCTGACCAACTCAGCACATCTCACCCAGTTGTTATCCAATAGCACCAGTTTCCCAAGACTGCATTGCATCCGAAATATGTTCAATAGTTTCTTCTTCTATCCAATAAGGTGGGCGATATGTTCCCACTGATCTCAATTATAGATCTGTCTTCCATAGTCTTAGATATGTTTTCCTATATTATTTGTTTGTCTCTAGGCCCTGGACTGCGGCTGGGGACCTAGAGTAAGCACTCACTTGTCGTAATCATTTTTCATGACATGGCATATCAATCACTCAAAATATTAAAATAAAAAAAGGTAAATGCTTTTTCCCTTACCACAATTCAAAATTGAATACACAGTTACGTAGTACTAGCAAAACTCAGCTGAGCTGCTGGCTAGATTAGGGCGTCCCACTGATAATATTTAATATTTCCTGGAAATTACACCTCTAGCATTAACGAACTGTGTCAATGGACAGTCTTATATAAAATGGCACTAGCGGGCGTCTTTCTTTCTACAATATAAAAGCTTATGTCCAATCAGCGGACTTCCCCTCTACTTTTCAAATATTCAAACTATAAATGTCCAATTTCGGTCCAGTCTCAGTCTAGTGTGTAGTATTTTTCTGTCGGTCTGTCCGTCCCAACTTGGCTTTTCCCAAAATTACACTTGTTTTTGGACGAAACTACAAGAAAAAAACTACACAAATGTTTGTCTCCCCCTACTTCTAAGATTCTATGCTAAGTTATTTTTAGCTACTATCCTCCTACTTTGCCCCTAGTCCACCTGCAGTTGGTTTTTGCATTTTTAGTCTCAAGGACGTCAAAATGTAACTTTAGTGAAAATATGCACAAAAAACTGTCTGCTAGTCTGTATCGAACAATACAGTCTTTCGTCAATATCTTCCGTGTTATCTGTCCGTCTGTGTAATTAAAAGTATATTATTTCTCAGATTAAGATGGGCTATCAAACTAGCTAGTTTTTATTCTCCTAAACTTATTATTAAGAAAAAACCTCCTTTTTTCAAGGTTAGTTTTGAAATTTGTTTTTGAACCTTCGGGCACGGCGTTTGCCGCTATATTCAAACTAAAACGCCTAATTACCGTAAACCGTTCAAGATACGTCTGTTTCTAACAAGAGCTGAGGTCGTTTTTTCGTCCACTTTCTTACATTGTGTCAACTAGTGGCGTAATTTTTTCTTTAAAAACTACAAATTGCGTCTTTTAGACTTTAGATTCAAACACGTGTTCAGACCGTCACATTTTTTTCTTTTATCTCCGTTTCTACCCCGTCTAAAAGGATAAACCGTTTGTCTGCATGTTCTAACTAGTTAATTTCAATGGCGCTAGAAAACGCTGGCGTGGGCGAGAATGTATCATCGTACCTTACCTATATTTTTATCCCTACATGTTATTTTACCTGTTTACTTTATAAATGGAGGAATTTTAACGTTGCATCACTGTAATTTCACCACAGTAGAGGAAGACATAGGAACATATGGAGGAGAACTGGGGACAGACTTGAAGGGAACGAAGAAGACATGGAAAGACCTTGAGCTAATGGCATTGGACAGGAAGGCGTGGCATAAGTTTGCTGGAACACTACGTTCCTTCGGGAAGTGGCGGGTGATGATTAAATAAATAAATGAATGAATGAATGAATGAATGAATGAATGAATGAGTGAGTGAGTGAGAGGGTGAACGAGGTATTTTTCATAAATTTAAAAAAAAATAGAAACATTATTCTACTAAATTTTAAAAAAAATGATACATTCAAGCTAAGAGTCGACTATGACATTACATTTACAACATGAAATAACTCGTAATAACAACACCAATGGAGCAAAATAGAATACAATGAACAAAGGGAAAAAAAAACCCTAATTCTGTGAACAGGCATGAAAGACATTCTACGAATGAAAACCAAGCAACGCGGAAGGTGCGACTAAATACAGAGTGTCATTATCGTTTACTGACGTCATCGCCGGATTATTCCAGAACTGGTCTTATTTTTTTTTTCTAATTGAGAATTGACAGACACTCGCACTAAATGTCAGGTCATCTGTGTATGTGTGTGTATGTATGTATATATATACATATATATTTGTATGTGCGTGTATATATATATATATATATATATATATATATATATATATATATATATATATATATATATATATATATATATATATATATAAATATATATATATATATATATTATATATATATATATATATATATATATATATATATATATATATATATATATATATATATATATTTATATATATATATATATATATATACGTACATTTTGATTATACGTTTTTTAATAAACGCTGTATTCATGATTTTCTTTTTTGTTTCGTCTTCTCTCATTTTAAATTGTGTCAGTTTTGCTTAGACTACAACCTGGGAAAGCTGCACGTGTCGCCGAAAGAGAAAGATTGAAGAACGAAGGAATCATAAAGTTGATGGCAACATGACCATGCCGTATCTGTGTAGACATAAATAAGTGGGTCAAACACCTGTAAAAATACATCCTCTTCGGCGATAATCATAAGTCCTGGACAACAAACGATGTAGCTTCAAGACCTCGAATAAAGATTGGAGAACGCTTTTGACAGAATTTTTGATAACAGTGGACTGATTATAAGCGAGGTCATACACTTTGCACATAAATCATCATCATCATCATCACGTTTCAGCTCCCAAAGGAGCTTAGGACTTCAACAAATGAGTGTCACGTCTCTCTTGGCCCGTACCATCATCTGCTGTAGGTCTTCCCATGTCTTCCTCACTGTTACACCTCTTTTTTTGCACCTCAATGTTTTCATTATTTTGAAACGCTGCGGTGTTCAACTAGAGTGTCGCGAGAACAGATGTTGTGAACTGAGTTTATGGTGTGTGTTATGATTGTGAGCGTGAGTTGGGTAAGTCCGTGGGAAGAATGCAGGTCTTGAATGGGGGGGGGAGTGTTGGGTGATGTTTGGCAGTCAGTGCACTTGTGGGAAGGGTATCCAGCCGGAATGGTTGTGTTGGATGTGTATTTTTCCTGATATTCTTTGTCCGCCTGTGTGTATGCATACAAGGAAAGTGTTTATTCACATGTATACCAGATATTTATTATGTGCCAAGAAGTAATTTAACGATGTGTACGAGTAAGGAATAGAGATATTCACATAGCGGACCTGTAACAGACAGACTGTACGGAGAGGTGACGAAAATACTGTTACCACTGTGTATTCCACATACATGAACGTTGATGGCCCTATGTGGGTGGACTTTAAAATTTAGGTGATCATGAATTTTTCATCGTGAATGGAGTACGTATTGGATGTAGTTGTCAATAAATTATATAACTGTCAGCAGTGTTCATCTAACATTATTTCGACCTGGGTTTGTGTGCAGTTCCACTGCTAGATGAAGTAACATTTCACTGGAGATATTGCTTGACCACTTTTCTACCCGCTCCACAAATATACACATAAGGGAACGCCCCACTCCCCAAATTCATTTATATTTCCAGTTCTCTTCTTCGTGTGTTTTCTTCGTCTCCATCTACATCTCTTTCCCCTGTGGATTCTAGAACAAGAACTGGCATGTATTGTTATCAACAGGTTTTCTCAATGTGTGCCTTATCCATACACATCGTCTTCTTCTCATCTCTTGTTCCACTGGCACATAAATGGAAAGTGCGTATTTTTTAAGGCACCCAATGCTATAGTGTAGGAACACAACTAACTAACACTCAATTTACGTCACAGGCAAAGAGGTGCATTCAATACAGCATTCAGTTTCTGTCTATAAAACGAACATATCAGCAATTGACTTAAAACCAACAAGTGCGAAGTTTGAAGGCGTTCTTATAATACTGTCGTGGTTGAGTAAAGTGTAGAGTATTTGTCCAGTTGGACATTAGTAGTGAAATCGACAAGGGATAGTGGACTGACAGAGTTATAGATTACACACACAGAAAGGTGTAAATAGGAGATGGACTTGAGACAACCTGGAAGAAGATTTATCAAAATGATCTCTCTCTCCAAGCCTCAACTCACTTTTACTGTCTAAGCACCTCCTGCTCTCACTCTTTTCTCTTATCAAACATAGAGATTATAGTAAAGAGCTAAAAACAAGTTTAATTATGGATGAAAAGGGTCGGGAACAGCGCATTAATAAATGTGTAAACTTTATTAAAGAAGAAAAGCATGGAATTAATGCATATCATCATACACAGCATAAAATACGTCAATATTCAAATATTCATCAATAACCTTCAATAATGCAAATACACACCCACAAACACACGCATCACCAACACTCATAAAACCTGTAGAACACAGAGAAAATAACTAAGCTGTCCGACAGTGGGTCCGCTTTCGTGGGACCAAAGGCGCTAGCTCCAGAAAGTGTCTTACAAGTACATATCCTTCAATGTGAATGAAGTGAAATACAAAACTTTCCTTGTCGGGCTAAACGTTGGTGACCCCTAATTGCGCGAGGGAACACTGGAGGACGCTGTTTATCTCCTGCTGACCAAATAAACGAACTGAGCGACAGCCTGTCCGCTTTTCGTGGGACCAAATGTGCTAGCTCCAGAAAGTGTCTTACAGATAAAAATCCTTCAAGATGAATGAAGTGAAATACCCAACTTTCCTTGTAGGTGCTATACGTTGGTGACCGCTACTTGCGTGAGGGGGGCTGGAACTCTGTTCATAGATTGCTGCTCATACGTGCTAGGTTTTTAAGTATCCAGAAATACACCAGAAGAAGTCACTTGAGGACACGGAGTCCCAGGCGCTCTTATCCGGCGCTAGGCTCTGCTTGGCTGTAAATCCTGTTTAAACTGGTTTGGCTGTGGTTTGCTGAGTGCCCCGTTTAGGCACACAAAGTCGGGTAATATCAGATTCTGCTATAGACGTGCAGGGCGGTTTTGATATTCTGGAAGCGGCAATGCTCTGACTGGTAATCCAATAGGCGAGCAGGGAACTACTACTGCATTTGGTGATTCCAGATTTAGCGTTGGCTCCGTTGCACTGCGTGAGCTTAACTTGGCGTTGACAAAAGGGGTTTTGATTCAGGAACGGGGTTGAGGATTCGTTGCTAGATGGATACAGAAACCCTCTAGATCGCCTGACTGGAGTCTGCTCTAGCGATTCGGTCTCCCTGAAACTGAGACCCAAAAAAGGCACCTTTTACCTCAGGCAACAACAAAATCAATCTAATGTTTTATAACCTAGTCATGCTCCGCTCCTTCCATTCTATCAATTATAGCATGTGCCCGCATAGGCTTAATATCTGTTGTACACCCATGTAACTGTCATTAAATGTTCTGACAGCAAAATCTCCTCCTCTTCTCCCAATCTCAACTTACAGGAAACCTAACCTTGTAGTTACAGTTAAATGAATATGCTTATTCATCTTACAACATTAAATGAATTTACATAGACAGATTACAGCATTTGACATTACACAAATAAATCGTATGTCCCCTTGGGGAAATATATTAGCATTCCACAAAATGAGTACATAGAAAATGCAATGTTCTTGCTATAATAATACAGTTGTGGCTAAATCATAAGATATAATTATATTTATGCCTGGTGAAAGCTTTCTGTGAAAGTTATAGACTAGTGCCTAGCCACACAAGTAAGCATAAAATGATTTTCCCTTGCCACTAGAAATATCTATCAAAAAGGAATAAGTGACTATCTCCTATAATCCAGAATTATTACCTGCATCTCACTATTCAGTTTTTAAGTGAACAATCCACACCTGACATTATCTTACAGAAATGACAGTTAATTTAGCCTATTCTTAACCCATGATAAGCATCTGTGGACTGATTCTACGCCTAGTATCTGTTATTGTAAGTTTAACATTTAACCCATGATAAACCGTAACAGTTTAAGCACCACTTAACTAAGGCCGTAGACAGCGCTACCTTATCACTGAATAAAATTACTAGGAGAAGTCCTCAAAAATGAATTCACTTTCCTAACAGATATATATAAAAAGCTAACATGAATATAATATAATAATTATAAGATATGTCAACTCACCCCGAAAATGACTAGAACATAGGCAAACACATTCTAGTACTGTTTTTTTTTTTTTTGCGTACGCCCGCTAATACTCGAGGCGAAATCTCAGGTTATTATTTTTTATGTCTAACCTGACATTGATTTTACGTGAGTATCCCTTTATTTCTTGTACAGAGACAGGTGTCCCTCGCCATTCAGGCAAATACTCTCCGATTTCGGAGGTACCCATTGCAGCTGGGTCGGCTCAGGGGCCTCCAGTCCCTGGTCGACGACACTTCTTCAAATGTTCTCGCCAGGTCTCGAGTTAATCCAGTCCAAATCCCGGTCGACGAAAAATCCTCAAATGCCGTCACCCGGGTTTGATCCTGTATCACCCGGTCGCCAGAGCGGTGTTGTAACCACTACGCTAGCGCGGCTCCCTAGTACTGTGTTAAAGTTTGCCTTATCTCATGATGGTCATCTACGAGCCAGGAATATTCACGAATGTCTTTGTCTAGTAAGACTCTTCTAGATTTATATGTTTACATACAACGCCACCCAGGACACCTGCATGACCTGATTCTACAGATGTATCGGCGTAATGCGTAATCAAGAGAGTAAGACAAAGGTTATTCTAGAGACATCAGAAGTCAACAACCGCAAGAAAGTTCCTTCAGGTAGAGAAATGCATAATATTATGAGAGCTCTAACTCGTCTAAGGGGCAAAACCCAGAGACTGACCGCGATTGTTATCTCCCCCTGAAACAGATCAAACTCGTTACCCAGGCCTCAAAGGGTACCAGCCGCTCGTGATCAAACGTTTTTAAAGCGACCAGAGAAATTCCCCTGGACGGACCAGGTGCGTGTATGTAATATTACCGCTACGCTGACCGTTTCTGACCAGTGGGGGATTTCTACTGAAAGCCAGAACGTAAACACCTCGGGTAGGGTTTGAGAAGGAGAAAATGAAAGAAAATAAGAATACAAAATGTCTAGGAAAACAGAACATTAAAAGAGTTAATAACATATGGAACGAAATGGTAAAATAAATTATCTATCTACGTGACAAATACTTTTGCTTCAAAACTCTTATTCAAAAACAAAAATAATATTTAACCAAATTAATAGCAAACAAACAAAGAAAAAAACGAATAAAGTCGTTAAATACAACATTTTTCGTTAAGGACAAGTTTTAGAAGCCTTTGAGATAAGAACTGGAGTGCGGCAGAGAAACCTCTTGCCACCATGTCTCATCTTATCGGTTATAGATTGGAGTTTGAAGACAACGGCATCAACCAACGGAAATGAAATTCAGAGGACACTGACATAAAATTCTAGACAGATGCTACCAGAGACATAGCTGGTCTGTCTCATAGTCGTAATCAGACGCCAGACAAAATGAGATGACTTGGTCATAGCGGTTTGGTCAAAAGTACACAAAGAAATATCAAAGACTGTGATAATACTTTCGACCAATGATAACCTGGCTGCTCTGGGAAAAACATCATTTACTGTTGTGAACTCGTGCGTATCCTGACAGTGGAGTTATTTGAAAATCAGAATACAAAAGGCAAGATGGTTTCACCGTGTCACTGCATTTGAGGAAAAATATGGAAATCAAAAGAAATCCAGGTCAATTCAAAAATGAGAATCTTCAACTCATATTCAAGTCATGTCTTATTGTATGGCTCTGAAATATGCAGAACAACAAAAACAAGCATCCGAAAATGTACTTACTTACTTGCTTAGTCGTTTCTCTTCAAACCCGGAGTGTAGATATTTGCCAAAGAGATCGCAATAATATCCTATCGGCTGGCTTCCTCCTGGTCTGGTTCCAATCTAGTCTTCGGTCCTTCAGAGATTGTCTTATATTTTCCTCCCAGCGAACTCTGGATCGTTCTGGAGTACTGGAGGTCTTGATCCCTAGCTCTTGGTTTCTTTTATTTGTCGTGGTAGCCAATCTTGTACAATCCACTCTGCAGAAATGGCCAAACCATCGTAATTGCGATTCCTCCACTTGGATCTACAGGGGCTGGGCTTCGAGGCCATGTCGTATCGTCTGTTTGTGAACCATGTCTCTTCTTGTTACTTCAACCACCTTCCACAGATACCTCATTTCTGAGGTTTGAAGCTTGCTTTAGTGTTTTGTTGTCACTGCCCATGACTCGAATGAATAAATCAAGACTGGAACATAGGGGAATTCACAGACTTTTATAAATGGGTTCTTTCGCAGATTAAAAGGGCTTAAATGGTATGACAACTTCACAAATGTGGAAATTAGAGAAAGAATCAGACTAAAATCAGCGGAATAATATGTTAGGAAAAGACTGACGTTGAACATGACACACATTGAGGAGGAAATATGATAGCATTACAAGGCAGTTCTTTTCTAGAACACAAGGATAAGAAAAATAGTAGAAGGTGTAAAACCACGTAGAGAAGGGAACGGGAGGGAAAACATAACAAGGATAAAGAAGACATTGAAACACCTTGAACTGATGACACAGGACAGATGGAGGGGGCATGGCGTAAATTTGTTGATGGCCAATGTCGCTGTGGCGGAATTGCCTACCCTGCTTTGCAGTAGTGGTCCAACAGTGGCCAAAACTCAAGAGTATCTAATATGGGCTTCAAAGGTATCTACCTTCTCACAAGATTACTCTTGGCAGATTTTTACATAGAAGGGTAATGACGCTTTTATCTCAATGACGTATCCACAAGATATTCAGATAAGCGAAAACAATGCTGCATTGGCTGAACATTTATTACAAATAAGGGAGGGAAACCTGAGGCCTGTAAACAGTAAATTAATATGAAACAAATATAAAGGTATGTTATCAGGCACTCGCAGGAAATAAAGAAGTAGAACACCAGACAACAGAAAAACAACAGACATGAGTGGCTTACCCAGGATTTGAACACTGGACCTTCCGTGCGACAACCCCGCCTAGCCATGCAAGCGAATCACACTATCCGCTCTGCCATCTACGCATCATCAAAAAAATGATGTTTCAATGGCAGGTCAATAGTGCGAACCACAATACACGACACCAGAAGTCCTCCATGGGCAGTTCAGCCTATTAATGACGCAATCACTTCTGTTGTATTTCTATCAAGCAGTATAGGCCGAATCCAACAAGACCCTTAGGACCTTAATACTGTGTCCAGTAAATGATAGTAGACTAGAACAGTGAGAACAGGATAGTGGGTAGGTTTGGTATTGTACAAACATTTATTACAAATAAGGGAGGGAAAACCTGAGGCCTGTAAACAGTAAATTATTATGAAACAAATATAAAGGTATGTTATCAGGCACTCGCAGGAAATAAAGAAGTAGAACACCAGACAAGAGAAAAAGCGATAGTGTGATTCGCTTGCATGGCTAGGCGGGGTTGTCGCACGGAAGGTCCAGTGTTCAAATCCTGGGTAAGCCACTCATGTCTGTTGTTTTTCTGTTGTCTGGTGTTCTACTTCTTTATTTCCTGCGAGTGCCTGATAACATACCTTTATATTTGTTTCATATTAATTTACTGTTTACAGGCCTCAGGTTTCCCTCCCTTATTTGTAATAAATGTTTGTACAATACCAAACCTACCCACTATCCTGTTCTCACTGTTCTAGTCTACTATCATTTACTGGACACAGTATTAAGGTCCTAAGGGTCTTGTTGGATTCGGCCTATACTGCTTGATAGAAATACAACATAAGTGATTGCGTCATTAATAGGCTGAACTGCCCATGGAGGACTTCTGGTGTCGTGTATTGTGGTTCGCACTATTGACCTGCCATTGAAACATCATTTTTTTTTGATGATGCGTAGATGGCAGAGCGGATAGTGTGATTCGCTTGCATGGCTAGGCGTGGTTGTCGCACGGAAGGTCCAGTGTTCAAATCCTGGGTAAGCCACTCATGTCTGTTGTTTTTTCTGTTGTCTGGTGTTCTACTTCTTTATTTCCTGCGAGTGCCTGATAACATACCTTTATATTTGTTTCATATTAATTTACTGTTTACAGGCCTCAGGTTTCCCTCCCTTATTTGTAATAAATGTTTGTACAATACCAAACCTACCCACTATCCTGTTCTCACTGTTCTAGTCTACTATCATTTACTGGACACAGTATTAAGGTCCTAAGGGTCTTGTTGGATTCGGCCTATACTGCTGATAGAAATACAACAGAAGTGATTGCGTCATTAATAGGCTGAACTGCCCATGGAGGACTTCTGGTGTCGTGTATTGTGGTTCGCACTATTGACCTGCCATTGAAACATCATTTTTTGATGATGCGTAGATGGCAGAGCGGATAGTGTGATTCGCTTGCATGGCTAGGCGGGGTTGTCGCACGGAAGGTCCAGTGTTCAAATCCTGGGTAAGCCACTCATGTCTGTTGTTTTTTCTGTTGTCTGGTGTTCTACTTCTTTATTTCCTGCGAGTGCCTGATAACATACCTTTATATTTGTTTCATATTAATTTACTGTTTACAGGCCTCAGGTTTCCCTCCCTTATTTGTAATAAAATGTTTTGTACAATACCAAACCTACCCACTATCCTGTTCTCACTGTTCTAGTCTACTATCATTTACTGGACACAGTATTAAGGTCCTAAGGGTCTTGTTGGATTCGGCCTATACTGCTTGATAGAAATACAACAGAAGTGATTGCGTCATTAATAGGCTGAACTGCCCATGGAGGACTTCTGGTGTCGTGTATTGTGGTTTCGCACTATTGACCTGCCATTGAAACATCATTTTTTGATGATGCGTAGATGGCAGAGCGGATAGTGTGATTCGCTTGCATGGCTAGGCGGGTTGTCGCACGGAAGGTCCAGTGTTCAAAATATTTGTTTCATATTAATTTACTGTTTACAGGCCTCAGGTTTCCCTCCCTTATTTGTAATAAATGTTTGTACAATACCAAACCTACCCACTATCCTGTTCTCACTGTTCTAGTCTACTATCATTACTGGACACAGTATTAAGGTCCTAAGGGTCTTGTTGGATTCGGCCTATACTGCTTGATAGAAATACAACAGAAGTGATTGCGTCATTAATAGGCTGAACTGCCCATGGAGGACTTCTGGTGTCGTGTATTGTGGTTCGCACTATTGACCTGCCATTGAAACATCATTTTTTGATGATGCGTAGATGGCAGAGCGGATAGTGTGATTCGCTTGCATGGCTAGGCGGGGTTGTCGCACGGAAGGTCCAGTGTTCAAATCCTGGGTAAGCCACTCATGTCTGTTGTTTTTCTGTTGTCTGGTGTTCTACTTCTTTATTTCCTGCGAGTGCCTGATAACATACCTTTATATTTGTTTCATATTAATTTACTGTTTACAGGCCTCAGGTTTCCCTCCCTTATTTGTAATAAATGTTTGTACAATACCAAACCTACCCACTATCCTGTTCTCACTGTTCTAGTCTACTATCATTTACTGGACACAGTATTAAGGTCCTAAGGGTCTTGTTGGATTCGGCCTATACTGCTTGATAGAAATACAACAGAAGTGATTGCGTCATTAATAGGCTGAACTGCCCATGGAGGACTTCTGGTGTCGTGTATTGTGGTTCGCACTATTGACCTTCCATTGAAACATCATTTTTTGATGATGCGTAGATGGCAGAGCGGATAGTGTGATTCGCTTGCATGGCTAGGCGGGGTTGTCGCACGGAAGGTCCAGTGTTCAAATCCTGGGTAAGCCACTCATGTCTGTTGTTTTTCTGTTGTCTGGTGTTCTACTTCTTTATTTCCTGCGAGTGCCTGATAACATACCTTTATATTTGTTTCATATTAATTTACTGTTTACAGGCCTCAGGTTTCCCTCCCTTATTTATAATAAATGTTTGTACAATACCAAACCTACCCACTATCCTGTTCTCACTGTTCTAGTCTACTATCATTTACTGGACACAGTATTAAGGTCCTAAGGGTCTTGTTGGATTCGGCCTATACTGCTTGATAGAAATACACCAGAAGTGATTGCGTCATTAATAGGCTGAACTGCCCATGGAGGACTTCTGGTGTCGTGTATTGTGGTTCGCACTATTGACCTGCCATTGAAACATCATTTTTTGATGATGCTTAGATGGCAGAGCGGATAGTGTGATTCGCTTGCATGGCTAGGCGGGGTTGTCGCACGGAAGGTCCAGTGTTCAAATCCTGGGTAAGCCACTCATGTCTGTTGTTTTTCTGTTGTCTGGTGTTCTACTTCTTTATTTCCTGCGAGTGCCTGATAACATACCTTTATATTTGTTTCATATTAATTTACTGTTTACAGGCCTCAGGTTTCCCTCCCTTATTTGTAATAAATGTTTGTACAATACCAAACCTACCCACTATCCTGTTCTCACTGTTCTAGTCTACTAACATTTACTGGACACAGTATTAAGGTCCTAAGGGTCTTGTTGGATTCGGCCTATACTGCTTGATAGAAATACAACAGAAGTGATTGCGTCATTAATAGGCTGAACTGCCCATGGAGGACTTCTGGTGTCGTGTATTGTGGTTCGCACTATTGACCTGCCATTGAAACATCATTTTAGATGATGCGTAGATGGCGGAGCGGATAGTGTGATTCGCTTGCATGGCTAGGCGGGGTTGTCGCACGGAAGGTCCAGTGTTCAAATCCTGGGTAAGCCACTCATGTCTGTTGTTTTTCTGTTGTCTGGTGTTCTACTTCTTTATTTCCTGCGAGTGCCTGATAACTCATATTTAATTTACTGCATTGGCAGAGCACGTTAATTCTCGATCTATCTGCAGACAACTTTTTGTGATAGAATTAAGCAATGATTAAATCTTAGCTCGTTCAAGCCCCACCTCTGATTTACTCAGAGGAATTCTATTTATTATATTGGTATAGCTTTGATTAAGAATGTTGTGATAGTAAATTAGACTGTTTGACTAACATTGCCAGATACATTTCTACAATGATTAAATCGAAGTTAAATTTGTACAAATTACACAATCACAAAATTAATAATCAACTTTGAAGTTTAAACAGTTTGAAAATAATAGAATAGGTGTAAAAAGAAAGGGTTCATCATATTCCTAGATTGATATTAGGTCCTATGAAAAAAACTACACTTTGGCAGCTTATAATATTGCACTTAGCTAGCCAGAGGTTGTTATCCTAGCTCCCGCAGGGGTTGTGTTCATTTTACACTGCTCCACGCTCTGTTCGCTGGTCCAAGATTTTTATTTCCGGGTGCAGCTCCATTTCCATGAGTGTGAAGGGGAGAGTCTAGAAAGTTGGTCCCTCGTCTTAAAGCTTAGTCAACTGTTTCCCTTTCTTGTTTCCAGAGATAGTACCACATCCAACTGGTACCACACCACAAAAAAAAAAAAAAAAACAAACTATGCCTAAAAGGATAGAATCGTAAACGGTCTCCATGGAGTATAGCGTTTCCCGACACATACCGTTTATGTTTCCCCCTTTCTTATTCCACCCATCCCGTTTATGCAGGGAATTTACCCTCGATTAGTCTATCTCATAACTTTTAATCCTCTCGAGAGAAAAGAAAACTTTGTTTACATTTAAAAATGGAAGATAGCTTTTATAGTTACTTTACATTTAACATGAACAGGTTATATAGTAAAGATATAGTTTGTTTATATTTAACATTTTGCACATGATTGAAAAGTTGTTCTCAATATATTATTGAATATGTTTTTCATTTATGTTTGTACCACTGATTTGAAAAAATTTAGAAACTTCCTATTAATTTTAAAGTGAATAAATTAACATTCGACATTTTAACACTGGTTTGAAAATGTAAGTATTCTAATAAAAAGGTGTACATCATTACTATTCATCTTCCCTCCCTGCACTCTGTATTTAAACTTGGGATTACATTTTGCTTTTATTTTCTCTTTAAGAAACTAGCAATAAAGCAACACCAGCCCGTGCATGGTGTGTTCTGTGAAAATCAACATTCAATGCCGCTGAGTTGCAGCCTCAAATGGACTGGGTATTCCTAGTGATGCCTTTCTACATGTATACTTGGGATAGTTAATTTATCTTTAATTCCCTCTCTTACTTCGTGTTCAGTTTCCTCAGATATTCCAGTTGTCCTTACTTAAAATGATAGAGATTTCCTGGGCTATTTTGTAAGTCCTGATAAATACTCCAATAAAAAGGTCTAATAAGATGGAATTCTGAATGCTACGCTTCACTCTGGCAAGGTCTGGTTGTGTCGTCTTGGCAAGCGATTATCACAGTAAATTTGACTGACTGAAGCGTCAGGTTATATTCACTGTCCTCCCCCGCTCTGTTTGTTATGGAGCTAAGTAAAAGCTCCAATCATTTCAAACAAGTTAGTTTGGTGGTGGTTGGGAGGGGGGGCGGGGCGACTTCAAAATATTCCTGACATGGAACAAATTTGATCGTAAGGTAGGGGTCAAGTCTTCCGTGTGTGGCAGGAAAATATCCCTGGCAGGCGAACTCACTAACAAATCTGTACACTCACACGACAATGTGTTCCAGATGTAACAATTTATTACTTTATCAGAAAGTAATCTATTCACAGACGAGTAATCTTGTTATCTGCCCCGCACTCTGGCCTTTATCAGCGATTCAATCAAACACGCTGGCGATTGTAGGACTAATCTGTAGCGGTCAAGCTTTGGTACACAAGAATTACCAGCTTGACTGACGTTCAATAATAACTCAGCCGCTCTTTGCTAATGTGATGTGTTTATCATCAACAAGGAGTGACAAATGTTTGAACAAACAAACTCTCTGCTACATAGCAAACAGAAAGAAACGGGTGCGACCATGGAAAATCACGCAAATAAAATCAGTACAAAAATGTAACTGATTACTGCCGTAGTGAAAGAGAGACCGGAAAGAAGTCGCCCCAAAATCAATCGTGACAGTCTCCAATGACGCTTGATGGTAACGAATCTGTTGATTTAACCATGTTTCGCATATTTTCGCTACTCTTTCGATTACTTTATCCCTTGGACTTCATCGTGTCAGAATGACCTTGCGTAGAATACACATGACGGTAGTTGCTCTTTGTCTTCTGTTCAGACGTCTGAAAGATTATATTCTGTCATTTGTTTCAAACATCATTGCACACTGTTTTATGCACAAGTCTAATATTTTCTTCTTTTTTTGTGTGTGTGTGAATGGTATAAGAAGATGACGAATGTAAAACTGATGTCAAGAACCAGGCAAGTTCCCGCGGACCAGAAGTTTAGAAATAAACGCTGGCTTTGACTAAGACAACCCCCATCAAGGCCAGCTCCTTGACGTGGAGATGGGGCTCAAGTACAGCCATCAGCGGCTGAAAAACCAAGACTGGCCAGGCCCTCCTAGACTCGAGCAAGACCACAGTCTGCCCTAGCAAGTCAAGGTGCTGAAGACGGAGGCAACCAGCCAAGAGGCGCACCACAGCAATCAGGATGCCACGCACATGCGCTATGGGAAGTATGCCTATATCTGCAAAACGTTATGGCACTCGCCCTGTGATGGACACCCAGGCAGGCGCAGTGCCGGGCCCTCTGCCTCGGAAGGGCCCAACCCCTACTACTGGGGGTCCTTCTCAATTGCCCGTGGAGCCAGGAGGCATGAGAATAGAGCTACTGGCCAAGCAAAGAAAAGACCATTTAAAATAATGCACTGGAATGCTGAAGGCGTCAATAGTAAAAAAGACGGCTACAGCAAAAAATTAGAGCTCGAAAATATCTTGAATGAAGAGCAAGTAAATGTATGTTGCTTGCAAGAAACCCACCTCAACAAAGACATAGCCTTCAAAATCAGAGGCTACCAGTGCTACCGATCTGACCGAATAGACAGGCGAAAAGGTGGAATACTGACACTCGTGAGGAATAACATCAGTGCATGTCAGCTTGAAACATATATGGAGGGGGCGGAATACCAGATGCTTCATCTCAGGACAGAAAGTTCAGAATTCCACCTGCTCAACTACTACTGTCCGAGCGACCGCCCACTGGCACTAGATACAATCCCAGCAAAAGAAAGACTGATTGTATGCGGAGACTTCAACAGCCACTCACAGAGCTGGGGCTATGATCACATGGACAGGAGAGGTGAGGAGCTTGAAAACTGGCAGGATGACAATGGGCTTATCCTGATTAATCAGCCAATCGACCCACCAACCTTCTACTCGAGATCATGGCACACCACCTCTACACCAGACCTGGCATTCCACTCACCCAGCTTGGAGTGGAACACCACACGCATTGTAGGGAAACAACTTGGAGGCAGCGACCACCGGCCAGTCTTCCTAATTGTGGAAAATGAACTTGTCAAGGAGAGCAGCACTCTCTCTAGGTGGAACTACAAGAAGGCAGACTGGACAATGTACCAGCACCGTACTAGTATACTGGCTAGAGATCTGACTGTAGACAAAGACATCAATAAGCTAGTCGATGAATTCAGCAGAAGAAATGGATGCTTGCACATATCCAAATTGATAATGAGAAAGGTCGCCAGGTTGTTTGATGGGAGTTGTCCAATGAAAATGGATTACAGAAACTTTGGGAACGCAGCAAAATCAAAAGCTGCTGCAGATCTTCAATATCTGTTGGAACTCAGGCAGAGTTCCACAGACCTGGAGGAAAGCAATCATGATTACCACTCCTAAATACCAGGAAAAGACATTTTCCACTGCCTCCAGCTACAGGACCAATCACAGCCTTACAAGCTAGCCTCTTGCAAAAACAATGGGAACTTAATCATCAACCTCAGGCTACAGAAAATGGTACCTTGAAAGTGAAAACCTTCATGTTACCAACAGCATGCGGGCTTTCTCATTTAGGCATGTGTTAATCCACCGGTAGAACAGGCAACTTACCTTTCCCAAGAGATTGAGGAAAGCGTTTCACAAGATAATAAGAACAGGTGAACTCTAACACAGGCAGCAATGGGATAGATCTAAGGAAAAGACATTTGACAAGGTTTGTGAAAGAAGGGCATTGGTCTGGAAGTGAAACTGAGAGAAATTGTAGAGTAGAATTGGGTAAGCATGTAGCAAATGGGTGAAAAAGCATACATGCAAAAACAGTAAGAGCCCGAGTAAATCAAGCTATATGCCTCAAGAGTAAGAACAATTCTACTGTCGCATGGCGTCCCTCAGGGAGGTGGTTTCTGTCGCCCCAGGGAGGTAAGAAAATTCTACTGCGTCATTGCGTCCCTAGGGAAGGCGGTTTTACTGGGTGGATGGTTGGTTTACAGTCAAAACTTTGGGCCTAGGTTGCTTTTGTGTTAACGTGGTTGGCTGAATCAACCACATGGAAATGAAAGTGGGCAATGTAAACGCTGATGACCTGGGTATTAAATGGGGTTTCTGGTAGCAAGATGAGCAAAATGGCAACAGTGGCCACCAAACCATAGGTTGGATCTACAAAGAGCTTAGTTATTGCCTTGGGTGGTTATAACCTCATGGGCAAATAGATCTTTTTTGTTGTGTTCAGCCTCAACCACACGAACAAGTGCATCACTACGCTCTTCACCCCTCTCTCCCAAACAAAAAGCTGGTGTCATCAAGATAAAACGAAGAGCTCCTGAGAGCAGAGATAAAACAAACCCACCTACGCTCGGAGTTGAGTAGGGTTCCGTTACATTCGATGATAGGCTGGACATGGAAGCAGCACATCAACAAGGCAGCAACAAAGGACCAGGAGGAAGCTAGCCATCCTGAGAAAATACTACGTGTGAACCACATGGGGAGCCAGCGGGGTGGAAAATACTTATGTAAAGTTTACCAGCAGGGCATACGACCACACCTGGAATATTGGGTCAGCTGCGTGGTGTCCAGCATCAAACACCACATACAAGAGCTAGATAAGGTGCACTAAACCAGGCGATTTTAGGGTCATCACGGGGGCAATGAAATCAACGCCAATAGTGGACGATGGAAAAAATGGGGAGGGATACAAATGAGAGAAACCACTGAGAGAACGCAGAGACACGAAAGTGCTAACACAGGCAGCAAAGCAAGAAAATTCCTCTGTATGCCGAGCCATCCAATGAAGGACAGATTCCAAAACTAGCAAATGGGGCGATGGATGAAAAAAGAAGCAGCTTTATCCACCAGGCCCCAAACGATTTCGTAGACAAACCTCAGACCTGCTCTGACAGTTTAACATGCCCCCTCAAAGTCTTTGCCAGCAAACAAACCCCTTGGAGAGTGGAGCTTGGACTACCAGTACACATCCACACAAAAGTTAATGAAAGGAATTATTCTGAACAGGGATGAACAGAACAGCAGTGCTAACGTAGGGGATGGTCAACTCATCAGTTTCCTGGATGATGGGAATACCCACTGGACCCTCTTGGTCCGAGTAAACTCGGATGGGTCAGCACAGAATGCAGTAAAAGAATGGAGGAGGGAGCAGGAGTTTACATAGAATACCCAACACAACACTAGGGATAAGGTCAGTGAGTTACCACCGGGGAAATATCTGTAACAACTAACTATGATGCAGAAGTCCAGGCAATCAAGGTGGCAAACTGAGAAACTACTGAACCCCCCCCACACCAATTCTCAGTTCCACAGCCTGTAGTACTTCCTGACAGAATGCGAAGAGTCAGCAACTCAAAGCACTTCATTCAAGAAATATTGCAAGTTATGACAGGCACTAACCATTCTTCTTGAACTTTGCAACCAAGCGCAGGGTCGGCCATGCAGTGGTATACCGTCTTCATTGCTGGAGAATACAATGAAACGGAGATGAGCAGACGGACTGCTAAAGAAGGTGCAGCACGAGCCCATACAACCGCCGGATGTATACCAGTTACGGTACCATCATAAATAAAAAGATGATCAAAAGCTTATCAGATAAGCCAACCAACAACAACCGCAGGATGTACTTACCAAGCTAAGAACAGGGGGGTTATCAGAACAAATATTCATACTGCGCACTCAGAAACAGGGACACAACCGCCTCCGCAGATAACACTATGTATACAAAAATTTTCAAGATTGGCAATTCAGCCATGTGTACATGTGGACAGGCACCCCCAGACAGCGGAATGCACGTACTGCAAGATATTGCCGCCGAAAATGATCTATTCGTGGGCAAACCCGCACTGGCCCAGAGAAATACAACACTGGAAGCAAAACCTATCATGGAGCCTCAGTATGAACTACAAAAGACAGTGAAGTTTTATACTAGAAAACCAAAACATTTGCAGATATAGACAATATATTTCAAGCGAAACTGAAAGTAAGAAGAAAGAAGACAAAGAACAACCTACATTCAGAAAACAGGGCTTTTAAAGCGTAACAAGAGCCGGTCTTCTTCTGGAATTCTCATTCGACCTCACATAAGACAAAAAGGGCTTGGAGACCGAAAAAACCACGTGGAAAAGAGAACTGGAGGGGACAATACAACGAATTGGTGCAAAGAAATACCTTTGAACCGGCTGGCGGAGAACAAAAAAAGTTTATGACAGAGAACAGAGAAGGGTTGACAAGCTGGCAGAGCACATGAGAAGGTTATGACAGCTAGCAGAGAAACAAAAGGTATATTGACAGCCGGAAGAGAACAAAAAGGATTGACCCAGAGACATAGAAGGATTTACAGCTTTGCACGAAGACACATAGAAGATTTGGGACAGGCAAGGCAGAGAACAAGGTAGGTTAGACAGCCCAGCCGGCAGAGGAACAAGAAAGGTTTGACAGCCGGCAGGATAACAAGAAAGGTCTTGAAGGCTGGCGGAGAACAAAAAAGGTATGATCAGAGAACAGGGAGAAGGTGTTTGGACTAGCTAGCAGAGAACAAGAAATGTTAGACAGTTAGCAAGAGAACATGAAGGTTAGATAGCTGGCAAAGAGAACAAGAAGCGATTTGGACGGCTGGAGAGCACGAAGAAGGTTTGAACCGGCTGGCCAGAGAACAAGAATGTTTTGACAGCTGGCAAGAGAACAAGAATGTTTGACAGCTGGCAGAGAACAAGAAGGTTTGGGACAGCTGGGCAGAAAACAAGGAAGCGTTTGCCGTTGCATCATTCGATTGGCCTAAGCTCCTAAAGGACATTGAACGAGTGGAGTTTGAAGGTGATGAAGGTCGTTGATATAAGAATTTTCAGTCATAATCTCTTCACTTTGGTGTTTACTTACTCATTCATAGACAACGGGAACTTGTAACTTAGTTATCTTATATAGTTGATTTTTTTAGTTGGTACCATACACATGTAAGTATAGATATATAACGTTTCGTTACTTCTCTTATCTCTAAACAGCAATACAATTTTAGATTGCCCCACCGTTAAAGGGCAATGGAACAACTGATTACCGCCGTTCCTTCGCAAGGAAGCCGGCATCAAGCATTCACAATGCGCTATCGTAATGGTCGGATTTTTGATTTATATGGATGCAGTTTTATGTTTTATATGATGATGTTTATGTGTTATATTAAGAGGTTCTCTTCTTCTTTCCATCCTTAGCCCACCAAACGTCCATAGCAGTGTGTGGCCAGAACGCCTAGATGGGCGTCTACTTAGGGCAACAACAAATTGATTCAATCTATTGCAGTTTCCCACCCACGCCTAAGTGGCGACCTTTGTTGAACAAAAACACTGACCAAAAACCATCTAGCTATTGTTTCCGTAAATCAAGATTGGTTGGCAAGCAGGTGATCAGCCCCACTGTGCGAAGGTTTTGACAGGAATGGGGTTAAACACAGCCCCCATGCCCATCAACCCTCCTTCAGTCGCTTTTTACGGACATTTGCGTGGTAGGGTGCCAGTGATTACTAATTCTTTGCTTCCCCTTTCGGGCCCCGGTAACACACGGTTGGACTGATGAAGGTATCCATCCTCTTATTAGACGATGTGTTTGACATGCCCCTTGCCTAGGAAAAATGTGCAGATAAGTAATCCTGTTCATACTTTATCTCTTCTGAGATAAAATAGAACTACATGGGACTTCTTGTTTTAATGCGCCAGTGTAAATGTCTGGGAGTGTGACAACTGGAGCCAGTTACTGACTGACTGTATGAGATTTTTGCTTTGCTTATTCATAGTTTTGTTGCGAGTTCTCCGTCCGGTCTCCCAAAAATTATTCCTTCAGTGCTTCAGTTTCTTCACCCATGGATCATCTATGTCAATATGTAGATATTTTATTTTCTACAGCTGACTTTCATAGTTTTCATTATGTCTCTACTCAAATAATATTTGAAGCACTTATCTTATGCGAATAACAATTCATTTTTTTACTTAGATCTATATTAGCTTCTTGTATGACTTAAACCACTGTATGTAGATGAATTTATTTTTTCAACTACGGTAACCGGTAAATAAATTGAAACTAAGTATAGCGATTTGTGCTTTCCTATAAAAGTCGTTTAATATTTTTCTTAAATTTTCTCACGAATCAAGACCGTATCTGACTTGCATATTCACGAGAAAGATGTACAAAAAAATACGATGTTGTTGAGCTTAGGTCCGTTATCGAAGGAGCCATGAAATGTATTTTATAAACAATCAAGTCAAGGACATCTGAAGTAAGTAATAGTAATATAAGTAAGATAAAGATCAAGATCATTGACGGCAAATCATAGTTTTCATCACATTGTACAAAATATCGTGGTTGTGTTAAGAACTTATCAAATCTTTTGAAAAATTATAGATACACATTCTATCTTCCTCCTTCTACTGCTTTTCTCATTTAATAACCGTTAGTTCAGTGAAAAGAATTGTTGCTTAGTTGTGTTGTGTTTTAAAAATATCTGCCACCCTCATAGATTTATCTTCTTTTGAGCACCATGTCTTCTTCCTTTCACAACTTCTAATTCTGATGTTGTCTATCCTGCGAGATGGTCGGGGCTCTACCCCTACAGTTAACCCCCAACACTAACTACATCAGGCACGGGGGGTGGATACTACAGTTTTATGTCATGCAGGAGTTCACGGCAATGAGAGAAGCATACCGACTTTGCATCGAGTAGCACCAATAGATGGGGGAACATTGGAAACTGGAATAACTTAGAGATACAAAGGGCAATTAACTAACGCCTCTAAGAGCACGGTGGAGTCTCGCGCTAGCACAGTGATTAGTGCACTGGCCCTCCTAGCTCGGTGTCCATGGTTCCAGATCCCCAGTTTGAAAGTGGGATTTTTTTTAGACGCAAACGGCTCCGGGGTCGATCCCAGCCTCACGAATTAAGGTACCAAGAGCAACTCTGGTGAATGTTAAGGCGGCCGGCGTGATGAGCTGACCACATCACCACATAGTGTGCCGATAGGGGGTCAAGAAAATATGGGCCTTACACCTTAATTCTAAAAATATGCCCACAATTGCCCGTTTTGTAAACGGGATCCTTTACCGATTTTAATAACCTTTCTCATGTGCACGGACCACTACAATCGGATGCATCAAACCACATGCTAAGACTACATAGATTTTGGCATCCAAACGTAAGACTTAGCCAGGAACTGGACGTAGTGAGTAGGATGGATCGCGTATGTATACACTAGGACACGCGCTTTAGGGATCCAGTCAGAGCATACATTCCCTTCGAACACTTTGCCTTTTGGAGGTGGGGTACTAAGCTGTCATTGGGTTCTTGAACGGGTGTGGGTTGCGATTATAAGAATTCTAGGACAAAACAATACGCAATATACAATTAAACTCCTATATATGTTTCGTTTATTTATGTGTTGTAGTACTACCCATGTACATCTTGATCTTTAAATGTCTTAGAAGTGTCAGTTTAACTGACAAGAGTATTAACGTCTCCGAGATATTTGTCCTCCCTTTAATAAAGAGACGAAAAGTACGACCACATAGCACCTATAGCTGATCTGCGTCTCTCCGGCAGAAAACTGTAAGCATTTGTGCGGTACTGCTTTATTCATTATCATGCTGACACAATTATCGCACAATTCAAACTCTGTTTTTCTAATCATAGACCCTCGTACGTATAAACTGCAAAGAATCAGCGGTTAATTGAATTTAATTCAAATCACCCTGTGTAGGAGAAAAATTTCACAATTTGCAAGTGGCGGCTGACTATTGATACATCACAATTGCTTTGGACGCGTACACAGAATTTGCTGGTTGGTTATAGGGCGCGTCAGATTAACAAGGTACATCGGCCAGCGTCTAACGGCTTAAATCACCCGATAAGTCACGGAGTTCAGTTTTGCGTACACATTACTACAGATTCCATAAACACACATTGAAGGGGAATATATCCTGACCATATATCGCAGTTTTATTTCTCACTGTGACATTTTCAAAGCATCGCCCAACGAGAACAACCATTCAGAACTACGCCAAGTGGAAGACTAGCTTCAAAATTTTCCTTTTTGATTAACTCGGACCTTTTATTGCCGTGACCCAGATAAGACTTTAAAAAAGCACAGGAAGTATCTACTTTCAAATTTTAATAAGGGAATCCCGGGACTAGGAAACTGGAAAAAACACACGAGTCAGAGGGGGGACATATTCTATTTGTAAAACTTAAAAGACATTTAAACAAATAGTAACGCGTAAAATTAAAGTGCATGTTTGTCATTCTGTTGTTTTTAAAACATAGTGAAAAAAAATGAGGAACTAAAATACTAAATCTTATCTATATAATATTATATATAAAGTATGGGGTCGGCCGGGGGTGTGTATAAATTTTATAAAAATATAATATATAAATTTATATATTATATAGGAATAAATAATATATAGTATATGTATGTATAATATGCTATTGTATATATACTTACCATGTGAAGTTTAATCTATGTGAAACTCTGCTATTGTATGTCAAAGGTCATTTGAGGGATGGCAACCCTTATACAGTGTTGCGTAGTAATGATGATTGTTTCATGAACCACACTGCACATGATTGCTTTATTGATAGTTTCGTAAAGAGATCAAAATACATAAAAGTAGTTCCAGGTTCCATATGGTAGCACAGGGAGGAAAAGATGAAAAGAAATGATGTACAATTCTAAGAAATAATACTTATATTTTGAAAGCAGTGTCAATGTACCCTATAACCATATTCACTTTAAAATTAATGTAAGCTTTCAAGGCTTTAAACCAGTGTAAATGTCTATAATGTATAAATATTCATTTCTAAATAATAGAAGTTTCAAACTTTTCCACAAGTGTAAATGTAAATGAAACATTAAATGGAATTTATATATTGTGAACACTTTCAAACAAATGGAGATGTAAATGTAAAAATATTATTATCTGTACGTTTAACCTTTTCATTTAAATTGTAATGTAAAGCTAAAGCTATTCAGTTTAAATGTAAAGGAAGTTTTATATCCCAGGGATTAATGTAATTCTCATCGAGGTAAATTCTGACATGGGATGGTAAGAATTAGAAGAGGGTCGGGATGGTAGAAATACTAAAGGGGGGGTGGACCGGGGGGGGAGGGGTGGGACCGGGGGGGGGCAATCAGTCATGTGCCGTGGGGCCTGCACGTAAACTGTTGTCGGAAAATAGCTACACAGAAGAGCGTTTCGTTTCTATTTCTATTACCAGTTATTGGTCGCGGGGTATGGTACCCAAAGCAGAAAGTACTATCTTTCTGGAACCAAGTGATGAAGGTAGAAGTGGACTGGACGTTTTTGCGAGACGCCATTCATAAGAGGGTCCCTTATAGACAGACGCAGAACAACCAACTTAGCCGTTACTCCTTGACGTTCTGGGAACGTGTGCATAAAAAAAAAAGCGCCTGAACCTTTTACCAGAGACGAGCGAGAGTTTAGAGTGAAAAGGAAACTGACCAGCGGGAGAAGAAACTACCATTGGCAGCTAAGTGGAAAAATATCCGCTGCCAAAGTGACCTCCTTTATTCAGTTAAATCCCATTCAAGTGATGAAATCCTTTTTGATAAAATATTCAAATTTTTCTAACTGTTTCAAAACTTTAAACTTAAAGATTATTAAAATTTTTTGTTAGCCGTGTAATGCATTACAAAATTTTAAACTTAGGCGATTCAATCCTTTTAAAAATTACTACTTGTTTGTCTCAGTCAAAGTTACTAAACACACACACTCTTAAACAGAGCTATATTTACATTATTAAATAATGTCCACCTGATTAAATCAGGGGGTGGTGGGTCTTAACGAGCTAGAATAAACCATTGCAAAATTCTTTCATAAAAGTGTCGGCAGATTACAGAATTTAACGTGCTCAGTGACAGCCAGCATTGTTTTCGCTTATCTGAATATCTTGTGAAGACTCTTTTGTTATAGAAGCTTTACTACTCTTTTATCGACATTTCTGCCAAGAGTAATCTTGTGTAAAGATAGACTCCATTGAAGCTTATAATAGATACTCCTTTGAGTTTTGGCCACTGGTGGACCACTACTGCAAAGCAGGGGAGGCAATACCGTCACAATTAATGCTTCATGAATAATGTCCTTGATCTGTTTATATTCACCCGACAAGCCTGACACGTTATCAGCTAATCTTTTCATTATACATCTTGTGTCGTGTGTTGATTGTTCTTCCTGTTTTTTTTGGTTAAGGTCAAGGTCTGACATTGTGTTCAAAATTATTGCATTGCATTTTTGTTTCTTCTACTCAGTATTGTTTAAAATGTTCGGTTATCGAGGTATTATGCCAACTTCGATAAGTCTTCAACTACTCGTTGAATGAGTGATCGACCCCTTGAATGTATCTACAGAATTGTAATTAATATACAAAAAACATATAAGAAACTTGTTAGTTATAACTGATATGAGTATATGAGGAGAACTGCTGTAAGACGGGGGTAAAATGGAAAAACACGCAAAGTGACATTCCCTAATGCCACGTTCACCATCACCCAGGGCTTCACATGCGAGTCACGTAACGTCATTTATGCTATTATATGCAAACGGTGCCATATTATTTACATCGGCCAAACGGGCACACGACTGGGTGACCGATTCTGCAGACACCTCTACGACATCTCGCAGCTGAAATCCACACCTGTGGCCATCCACTTCAATGGCCCTGGCCACCACGGTGCCACTGAAATCCAGGTGACAGCCATCAGATCCTGTTCATCGGACGCCAACAGTCGGTTCCGCCTGGAACAACGCCTCATCCATCTTATGGGTTGCCTCAAACCCAATAGTTTGAACACCATCATTCTTTTGTCTGAGGCGTCTTTTTCTATCTAGCCCCAGTTCTATTATGACTGCGATCACCTTTGACTTCCACCCTTTTTTTTTTTAAATTATTATTTATTTATTTAATAATTTTTTTTCCATCTTACTATGTATTACTTTTTACCCCCACTCGGTTTTCCAGTCCTTGTTTTTATTATTTTTTCAATGTTTTCAATTGAGTTTCAATGTACTATTCACTTCCGGTTTCCGGTTCAGTAGCGGCCATTTTCGCTCCGACATGTGACACTATCAGGGAGTATTTGTCTCTTATTCCTATAGTTTCATGTTCTCCACTTAATTCTCACTTTCTTTCACTTCTGTCTTTTGTTTGTCTGTCCCTGACGAAGGCCTTGTGGCCGCAACGTAGGTTTTCTTGTCCTTTCTCTTAGTAAGACGTATTACGTTTTTTGTTGTTGTGTGTTTGTTTTTTTTCCATTAGATATAACTGCAAGGGAAGGGAATGTAAAATGTCAGCACTTGAAAAGCTGCAAATACACGGAACCGAATCGAATCTATACTTGGACGTAACTAAACTACGTGTAACAAAAACAGATGTTAACAGTTATAGTATTAATCTTACTTCTACGAACTTTATCAGCCTAATCTGAGCAAAGATAATGTTGGTCCTTGCTCGCTGAAGGCCTCCTTTTTGTCTATGAAGGGCGTGGATGTTACAAAGAGCAGAGAAAAAAACCCGCACATAAGCATGACATATACAACACGATTTGCTTCAGATAGCGAAGAAATATTCACATAGGTTTTTTTTTTTAGTTCTCTAGGATGTAAGACTCATTTCAGGAACATAAACGCACAAGGAACATGTCTACAGGAACATAAAAGCACAAGGAACAGGTCTATCTAATCAAGCGAAGATATGAAGAGCTGCTACCCTATATAAAACATTTTTCTTCAGGTCTGACGCATATCTAGCCTCACTGGACTTGCTTCATTCTTATTGAAAACAACAGGTTTACAAACCCTTGCTACGTGATTGGTTTCTATGACTGACAAAAAGAAAATGCTGCTAAAAGCTTCTCTTGTCATAGCGGCCAGCTTGCTTCAGTGCACGTTAGTCAATGCTCTCGATTGCCTGAATGCACCCACATACGAGGGGGCATTGACTCTTGTCAATGGTGCTACAGCGTGCGCCGAACTCCAGCCAGGTCAGACCGATGCTGACAAGGGCAAACAATATGTAACCTGCAGCCAAGGCAACATTTTGACACTCAGTTGTGCTGGAAATTTGAGGTACGATTTCTTTCTGTATGTGTTTATATTTCCTACGAGCAGTGTGAGTTGTTTGGATGATAAAGACTCTTTTATTTCTCTGCTGTTTTCAAACGTCAGATCCCTGACGGCGTGCTTCTAGTGGTAACGTTATCCACTTCTTTGTCCTTCAAGATTCATTATCTTTTTTCGTTTTTCTCATCTGGCAATCTTGCTTTGAATGCACGTTTTTACTTTGTATTCTTACTTTGAATACAAAGAATGAGAAGTCAGTGATCGACTATGCCATTGTTCGGAGAAGCTCATTCAAATATGTCCGAGATGCTAGTGTCTGGAGGGGGCCAGAGATTGGAAGTGATCACTACCTGCTAACAATCAAAAGAACAACTGAAAGAGTTGCTCAGCCTAGGAACTGTTCAACGTCTCGCAAGAAACCAAGTAAACGAGCGGGAGAAATGAGCATTAAGACCTACAAGCTGAGAGAGCCAGAAATTAAGACCAGATATCAGGGGCTTATTGCTGTAGCGGTGAACAACACAGAAGAACAACCTGATGACTTGGAAACCTTCTGGATTAAATTCAAGGATATCATAAAGACAGCTGCTGCAGAAGCATGCGGTGAAGTCCGACTTGGGAACAAAAGAAAGAGGACACCTTGGTGGACAGAGAAAGTCAAAGAGAAAATAAGAGAGAAGAAAATGGCATGGAAACAATACTTAGGAGCTAAAAACACAGCAGGACAATGGAAAAATATAGAGAACATGTGACACTCAGAACAGAAGCAAAGAACAAAGTGCTAGCAGCAAAACAGAAGTCCTGGGAAGAATTTGGAGAAAAGCTAGAAAAAGATGCACAAGAAAACCAGAAATTGTTCTATAAGACCCTAAAGAACATGAGGAAGGAAAAACAATGCCCTCTCAAATTTATAAAGGACAAGCAAGGCAAATTGCTTACTGCCCCGAAGGAAGTAATGGAAAGATGGAAAGAATATTTCTCAGAACTCCTGGATGGTGAGCATGGTGAAGCATCAGAAATGATAACCACTAGCACAGAAGAGAAAACCAGTGATGGTGAAGATGACATAAAGATGGAAGAACTGAAGGCAGCACTGGAGAAAATCAAGATGGGCAAAGCAGCAGGGCATGATGGTGTAACACCAGAAATGGTTAAGTACATGGGAGCATCAGGTGACCTATTACTCTTAAGGGTTCTACAGGCAGCGTGGTACAACAAGACCATACCAAAGGATTGGGAGATTGCCATCATAACACCAATTTTCAAAAAGGGTGACAATCGACAGTGTGGAAACCATAGAGGCATATCCCTTCTCAGTGTCCCTGGTAAAAATCTACTCTAGAATCCTAGAGCAGAGACTCCGACGCCTAGCTGAGCCACAATTGGATGAGGACCAGTGCGGATTCCGAGCGAACAGAAGTACTCAAGACCTAATCTTCACACTCAGACAGCTGAGTGAAAAGGCCCATGAGTATAAGAGTGAGATCCATCTTTGTTTCATAGATCTGGAAAAGGCGTTTGACAGGGTCCCCTGGAGCAAACTTTGGGACTGTTTGGCAAGGAAGAATATTCCAGCACCTCTGATTCATGCTATACAGAGCTTCTACAAGTCTTGCAGAAATTATGTGAGGACAGCAAACTATAAGTCAGAAGAGTTCAGGACCACCACTGGTGTAAGACAAGGTGATATCCTATCACATTACCTTTTCATACTCCTCATGGACGATGTCATCAAGACATGTAAGGAGAGAACAAGAAAGTATTCAGTGGGGTACTGGAAGATGAGACAGGTTTATATCTCGGAGCTGGCATTTGCTGATGATGTTGCCCTGATTGCTAAATCAGAGGCACATCTCCAATCCAACCTGCAAGTCTGGAAGGAAGAGCTGGAGAAGAAAGGGATGGTCATAAGCAGCTCTAAAACAAAATCCGTGGTGATATCACGAGAAGAAAGAAGACATCAGATTAAGCTGGGAGAACAGGTCCTGGAACAGGTCGACCACTTTAAATACCTCGGAGCTATTACAGACCGAAAGGGAGGCATCAAAGAAGAGTTGGCCACTCGAAAAGCAGCAGCTGGGAGACTTTTTCAGGCCATAAATCAAGGATTCCTCAGCAAGAGAGAGGTTGGTAAGAAAACAAAGATGGCTGTCTACCGTTCCACCTATGTCCCAGTCTTGACATATGGATGCGAGTCATGGGCAGTGACTACAACCCACAAAAGCCAGATCCAAACCTCAGAAATTAGGTATCTGAGGAAGGTGGTTGAAGTAACAAGAAGAGACATGGTACGCAATAAGACGATACGTCAAGGCCTTAAATCCCACCCCCTGCAGACCTAAGTAGAACAGTCCCAATTAAGATGGTTTGGCCATGTCTGCAGAATGGGAGAAGATTGGCAACCACGACAAGCATGGGAAACAAAGAGCCAAGGATCCAGACCCCGAGGACGACCCAGAGTCCGCTGGGAGGACAACATTAGACAATCTTTGAAGGACCGAGGAATAGAAAGGAACCAGGCCAGGAGGAAGACAGCCGATAGGATAGTTTGGCGCTCTCTTCCAAACCTCTACACCTCACGGTAGAAGGGGAACGACTAAGAAAGTAAGTAAGTACTTTAAATGCACATTCTTACTTTGTATTCTTACTTTGAATGCACGTTCTTACTTGGTATTCTTACCTTGAATGCACGTTCTTACTTTGTATTCTTACTTGGAATGCACGTTCTTACTTTGCATCTTACTTTGAATGCACGTTCTTACTTTATATCTTACTTTGAATGCACGTTCTTACTTTGCATTCTTACTTTGAATGCACTGTCTTACTCTTTATCTTACTTTGAATGCACGTTCTTACTTCGTATCTTACTTTGAATGCACGTTCTTACTTTGTATCTTACTTTGAATGCACGTTCTTACTTTATATCTTACTTTGAATGCACGTTTTCTTACTTTGTATCTTACTTTGAATGCACGTTCTTACTTTTGTATTCTTACTTTGAATGCACGTTCTTACTTTGTATCTTACTTTGAATGCACGTTCTTACTATGTATTCTTACTTTGAATGCACGTTCTTACTTTGGTATCTTACTTTGAATGCACGTTCTTACTTTATATCTTACTTTGAATGCACGTTCTTACTTTTGTATCTTACTTTTGAATGCACGTTCTTACTTTGTATCTTACTTTGAATGCACGTTCTTACATTGTATCTTACTTGGAATGCACGTTCTTACTTTGCATCTTACTTTGAATGCACGTTCTTACTTTGTATCTTACTTTGAATGCACGTTCTTACTTTGTATACTTCTTTTGAATGCACGTTCTTACTTTGTATCTTACTTTGAATGCACGTTATTACTTTGTATCTAATTTTGAATACACGTTCTTACTTTGCATATTACTTTGATTGCATGTTCTTACTTTGTATTCTTACTTTGAATGCACGTTCTTACTTTGTATCTTACTTTCAATTCACGTTGTTACTTTGCATCTTACTTTGAATGAACGTTCTTACTTTATATCTTACTTTCAATGCACGTTCTTACTTTGTATTCTTACTTTGAATGCACGTTCTTACTTTGCATCTTAATTTGAATGCACGTTCTTACTTTGTATTCTTACTTTGGATGTACGTTCTTACTTTGTATTCTTACTTTGAATGCACGTTCTTGCTTTGTATTCTTACTTTGAATGTACGTTCTTACTTTGTATTCTTAATTTTGAATGCACGTTCTTACTTTGTATTCTTACTTTGAATGCACGTTCTCACTTTGCATGTTACTTTGAATTTACGTTCTTACTTTGTATTCTTACTTTGTGTCGTAAAACATTCTAAATCCACATATATAAATTAAAAGGTAAATGTGAAGCCTAACACATAAATTCGATAAAAGGAAAGAGAAATGGTTAAAGACCCGTGCTTTCCAATAGCGTCCGCCTGTGTTAATAGAACGTCATGCTAGTTGAACAATAAAAACCCCTGTTTTATGCTTCGTCTGCATATTCTCACGCTTTCACGTTGATAGTAAAGCCTACTGCATCACTACACGCTTTCTACAATAAAACGTGTACTGTATTTCTAAGAAAACCTTGAGCTAGGCACACTGCGTAATGACCTAAATTAATACTTCCATTAATTTCATTTTATACACGGCGTGATGAAAAGACAGATGAACTTAGGATAGAGAGAGGGAGGGCTGAAAGCAGGAACGCATGCAACCCTAACACGCGTCTCGCGATACAAAATTAATACCCTCGCCGCGCGAAAGGCCAGAAGCACTAACTTTTTTTCAAATAGACCGTGATAAAAAACACTACAACTACGAGAGTTAGGTTTAAAAACCTGAAAAAACGCTTATTAGGAAACATGACATTATACTGGTTTACGTTTGAAAGCCTGACAGTACAGCAGACACCCTAAAAGTTTGGAAGTGAGGAGGTGGTAACAGCACGACTATCCTAGAAGAAAATACATATTTTGAACGCCGCCACTTAGCTCCCTTAAAACTTATATATTTGGGTTCCTTAGGACTTGCTGACAAAGAATATGTTAAGTGTTACGCAAATAGTCTAGGAATTAACAAATTATAGCCAAAAGAAAATAGTGAGAGTGTCAGACAACACCAAAAAATAATCGCACAGTGGCATGTTTTGAAACCACTATTTTACGGGAAATGGGCCACCATGTAAAATCCTATTTGATTGGATAGAAGTAAATGTAAGGCTAAACACGATTAGTCGGACTATAAATACTAATTCTTTGTTGTTAGGGGAAACGGTAGTAAGGGTACTTTTTTTGAAAAGCTGTGTAAACATGGCCCGATTGGTTAGACCCGCCAATATAGTCAATTAGGAGCGTCAGGTCAGTGCCACATTTTAAAATAAACTTACTAAGAAACAGTGCGTTGAGAGCCAGATCATATTTTGCTAAATAAAAGTCTGGGAGAGAGGCAGATCGGATTTTGAGCCATTATTCATCGCCAGTCAACGTATTTGTTATCATTTCCATGAATTGTGGTAAGCTTGACATATTTGAGATCTTTTTAATGAAAATTGAATGTAAATTGATAATTTATGTCTGTATATGAGTGTGGTTCAGTAGCCAACATGAGGCAAGGCCTAAATATTGCTCCAACCTGAACAGGAGGTGTCGGAGAAAAGTAAAACTGCATGGAATTGCCAAACAGTACACTGACACCTATCTTATTGACTAGAAAGAACTAATGCTGGAATTGGAGAGGCGTAGTAACCATTTAGGAGGAGAATACTGGTGTAAATTGTTTCAGATGAAGCTAGCAGTTGGCCTATCGCTCTGAACTCAGTGTTTGTTATGTATTGTGTTCAGTGTGGAAATAGATTATAAATTAGTTATGAAGTAGGAGGTACAACCTTCTTGTTTCAGGGACTGTGGTCCTAGTTATTGAAGCAGCACCTGGTCTGAGTTTTGCTGAATCCAGAGGCTGACAGCATACTCCTTGGTCCAGATAGCGACCAGTGAGGTGTCTCCAGAACACAGTGAAGCAATCGAGCAGAGGAGTCTTTTCCTGCCGCCATCACGAAAGATAAGCTTCTGTGGCCAGAGTAGCTCAACATTATGTGCCCCCTCAAAAATTGACATTTTCTTAGACACAGAGGGACAATTAATTGGTTCAAATGACAGGAACTGTGAACTTTTCCCAATACTATTTCCCTGATAATCAAACACTTGAAGTCATGATGAAAAACAACAACCAAGCATGAAAAAAACCTGTATTACCTCATATTACTACTGCACAAATTACAACACATAGAATAATAATAATAAAATATGTCAATACAAAGATTATATTTATAAACTGTGTACATATACTTGTAATTACATTTGATTGTGATTCCTGGTTCACTGTGTAGTTGAATCAGGATATCCATTATTGACAAGAATTAATACATATATTTTTAAACTTAAACACTTGACTCATTTAAGATAGTCTTATAGAGTGTTATATGTGTGTGAGTGTCACAGTGTTGCAAAGTGTTGTGGAATAAATTAAATTGTTTATCTGTCTGTTCTTGTTGTGACTTACACTTCATCATTTTCATAACCCTAGACATTAAACGTAGTCATCACAATATTCCAGAATAATTCTGACTGAGGTATAAATGTGGTAGCAAGTAAGGTCATCTGTAATACACCACACTTATTAGATACAGATACCTTCACAGCTGATCTCAGTCAGTACACTAAGTCCCCTATAAATATTTATAACATCCCACTTTACCACATATATTGGGGTCCTGTCCGGGATTTTGAATCTTTCCCTATTATAAATATTGGGGGTAATTCACTTCAGGGAATAATAAAAATTTAAAAGGTATCCTTGGGTGGAATTAAATAAAGTTGAGCTCTCAGTGCCTGTGGTTGTCATTTGATAATTAATTATAGATTGTATTGTTTAGTTAGACATTATATACATTTACCTGTTAGAAAATGGCGGACCTGGCCAAATTTCGATCTGCTGCTGTGCAGACTGCTAAAGAGTTAGGAATGGACGGGCAAATTATGATTGCTTATGTCACTGCTGAATGTGACAAATATATTGAACGTGAAGAAAGAAGATTTGAAGCTGAAAGAAAGTTAGAGGCTGAAAAAGAAATTAAGAGGTTGCAGATTGAGGCTGAGGCTAAGAAATTGGAAGCCGAGGAAAGAAGACAGGCTGCAGAAAGGGAAGACAAGCGATTAGCTGCAGAGAGGGAAGCAGAGAAGGAGGAGAAGAGATTACAAAGGGAACATGAGTTACGACTAAGGGAGTTTGAGTTTCAAGGCCATGCTCCTGAAAATGGTGCCAGTCCCTTTACCTCCGATGCTATTGCTAGTCAGGGAGCCTCAACCTCAGCTATGAACTTTCATTTAGATCATTTTGTTGAGAAAGAAGATGATATTGAGAGCTATCTAAATAGATATGAACTATTAGCTACCACGTATGGGTTAGAGAGAGAAAGGTGGAGCTTAAAGTTATCTCAAGGGCTTCGTGGGGCAGCTTATGAAGTTTTTGCCAAAATGAGCAGAGGTGATCAAGAAAATTATGACATGCTAAAGCAGGCTCTTTTGTTAAGATATGAAAAGAACGCAGAATTTTATAGGAAAAAAATTTAGGAATGCTAAACTACTGTCAGGTGAAACCTATCACCAGTTCTCTGCACGGTTAGAGACATACTTGGAGAAATGGACTTCTCTGGGGAAAACCCAAGATCTTAAGGAAATGGTCCTTATAGAACAACTAAGAGAGTCCATGGCTCCAGACCTGAGAAAGTTTCTCATGGAACAAGGTGCAGAGAGACTGGGTGAGCTACTAAATGTTGCAGAAAGGTATCAAGCGGTTCAGGCAGAGGTATCAGGTAATAAAAAGAAACAGGTGGATAATTTTAGGGCACCACAGAACTTTAATAAATTTGATCCTAGAAATCAAAACAAAGGTAAGCACCAGTTTGATAGGCCACGGTATGACAATAAAAATAAAACCCCACAATTCGATGAAAGGAAATATGATGAAAGAAAATCTTTCAACCAAGGAAAGAGATGGTGTAAAAATTGTAAGATGAACAATCATGACACTGACCATTGTAGAAGGAAACCTCCTCATTGTGCTGCTATGACATCTGGAAAAAAGGGAAAAAAGGTCAAACCTGCGGAACTACAGGAACCATACCATCCCCCAGTGTGTGAAGATGTCATCTGTAATGGTGTCACCATAAGGTGTTTATATGATACCGGTTTAGATTATGATTCCGTTGTGAGTTCTTACCTGGTGCAGGCAGATCAATACACCACAGAAACAGTGGAGATTCAAACTGCAACCAAGGATGTAGCTACCATGACACTTCCCGTCGCCCGGATAAATGTGAAAACGCGATATGTGGAAGGAATCATAAAAGCAGCAGTGATAAATGAGCCAATCTACCCTCTGATATTGGGGTGTAGATATGTCTTCTTGGGGAATCCCAAGAGACCTGTGATATTGGCAACAGTGCAGACCAGATCACAGTCTAAGAAGGAGGAGGATAATCCAATAAATACTCATCCAGATGAGATGAGGAAGGCACAGGCTGGGGATAAGACTCTCAAGCATTGTTTTAGGAAATTGTCAACTTGTCATACAACTCCAGGCAAGGGAGATTTTTACATGAAAAACAAGTTGATTTACAGGAAGGCCGGAACTAGATCCAATGGTCACGGACAGTTGGTTCTTCCAAAGGCATATAGGGCAGAATTAATAAGGAGCCTACATGTGAAGCAAGATGGGGACCATGAGAAAATTGGTACCATCATCCAAAAGGTGGCTCACAATTATTATTGGCCCAAGGCAAGGTGGGACATTGAGAATTTTGTAGAAAGGTGTAGCATAGCACATGAGGGAACACCCACAAGTGGGAACATTGATCAGGACCTGGACACGCCACGGGGAAAACGTAGGCCTGACAATAGAAAGAAAAATAAATTAAATAAAGTGGACCAAATGGAATGGGAAGCCCCTTTTCACGGACAAGCTTCAATTAACTGTTTTACAATGGCCACTATGCAGAGAGTGCAAAAAGATGTCTTACCCCAGGATAAGCCGAAAATCCCTCAATCGGACTTAAACAAACTGGAGGAAGAGGATATAGAGAGGAAATCTCTCATCAAGAATTCTAAGTGGGGAGACAGCCCCAAGAGAAGAATTGGTAGCGGTCGATTTGTGAATGATAATTCTGGGAAGAAAAATCATCACTACAGCGCTTCGAGTGGAAGAGACCATACCGGTGCATGGACAAATAGGTCCACAAAATTAAAGGTCCATATGTAACGCTGTTAAGAACGTGGACTGATGAAAAGGCAGAGGAAAATATTACATCCTCATACCAATATGTGAATGAGCTGACCACTCGTTTAAAAACTGGCTGGAAACTTGCCAATGAAAATTTGAGACAAGCCAGGAAGAAATATGCTGCCTATTTCAACAGGAAGGCTAAAGACAGAGATTTGGCTGTGGGAGAGAAGGTACTGCTTCTTCTACCCGGTAGTCAGAATAAGTTACAAATTGGATGGCAAGGTCCATATACAGTTCTAGAGAAGGTGTCTAGAACAAATTATAAGATAGATAAGAAGGGGAAAGAAAAAATCTATCATGTGAATCTCCTGAAGAAATATTTGGAAAGGGAAAATCAGGAAGAGACACACTTGTTGACCTTGTCCATTGCAATGGAGATGAAAAAGGAACCACTTTCATCATTTGAATATCCATTACACCCCTGTGAGACAGCGGCACAGGTGAAAATCAGTACACATTTAACGAAAAAATCAGAAAGAGAGAGTGCAACAGGTTCTAGATAATCATACAGAGGTGTTAACGGACAGACCGGGGCATACAAACTTATTGGAATATGATATGAAACTGATAGACCCCACACCTGTCTGTATGAAACCCTATTCGATTCCTTTTGCTAAGGAGAAAGCTTTGAAGGAAGAGATAGACTATTTGTTGAAGGAAGGAATTATTTCACACAGTGAATCTTCGTATAGTTCCAGTGTTGTGCTCTTAAGGAAACCCTCTGGAGAACATAGACTCTGTATAGATTACAGGAGACTGAATGCTATTACAGAAGGACAGGTGGATCCATTGCCGGATACAAATCAGTTGTTTGCCAGGCTAAATAAAGCTAAATATTTCTCAAAAGTGGATCTGAGTAAAGGATACTATCAGATTCCAGTAAAGCCTGAGGTTAGACCATACCTAGCTTTTAGTACCTCAGAGGGACACTATGAGTTTAACAGATTGCCATTTGGATTGAAGAATGCGCCTAGTGTCTTCTCTAGAATGATGAGAAAATTATTGGATCCTCTGAATAATCCCTGTATAACAAATTTTATGGATGATATCCTTATAGCAACAGCAACATTTGAGGAACACATTGACTCTCTGAACATGCTGTTTGATCGACTTAGGGAGGCAAATTTAACAGCCCGACCAACCAAATGTTGCGTTGGATGTAAAGAATTGGAATTTTTGGGACACACAGTCCATCAGGGAAACATGACCCCTGACCCCAAGAATTTAGAGAAACTAAAGAAAGCCCCGAGACCACAAACCAAGAAAGACGTGAGATCCTTTGTCTCATTATGTGGTTTCTACCAAAAGTATATCAAAAAACTTTAATTCCATATGTGCACCGTTAACTGATTTGACCCGTAAAGGAAATCCAGATCGAATTACATGGACACCACAATGTGAATTAGCTTACCAGGAATTGAAGGAAAAGCTCACAAGCAAACCTATTTTGAAATTACCTGACTTAAGTCAAGAATTCATTGTAAGGACGGATGCCAGTAATATTGGGTTAGGTGCGACTCTGCTACAGAAATCAGATGCATTGGATGGGGAATTAAGCCCAGTGGCATATGCTAGCAGAAAGTTGAATAAAGCTGAAACCAATTACTCAACTAGCGAAAAAGAATGTCTTGCAGTAATATGGGCGATAAAGAAATTCAATATTTATCTGTATGGGAAGGCATTTAAGTTGCAAACGGATCACAAGCCCTTGTCGTTTCTAGCGCAGGCTAGACATGAAAATTCTAGATTACTCCGTTGCTCATTACTGATGCAGCCATTTGAGTTTAGTATAGAGTATATATCTGGAAAAACAAATCTGGGAGCGGATTTTTTAAGCCGCCATCCGTGTGATGATAATCACCGTAAGCCCCAGAACTAATAATAAATTTCTCTATGTGTATATAGAATTATAGACTGACATATAACGTCTGTTTTAAGAGGGGAGAATTTGTCGTGAAACATTCTAAATCCACATATATAAATTAAAAGGTAAATGTAAAGCCTAACACATAAATTCAATAAAAGGAAAGAGAAATGGTTAAAGACCCGTGCTTTCCAATAGCGTCCGCTTGTGTTAATAGAACGTCATGCTAGTTGAACAATAAAAACCCCTGTTTTATGCTTCGTCTGCATATTCTCACGCTTTCACGTTGATAGTAAAGCCTACTGCATCACTACACGCTTTCTACAATAAAACGTGTACTGTATTTCTAAGAAAACCTTGAGCTAGGCACACTGCGTAATGACCTAAATTAATACTTCCATTAATTTCATTTTATACACGGCGTGATGAAAAGACAGATGAACTTAGGATAGAGAGAGGGAGGGCTGAAAGCAGGAACGCATGCAACCCTAACACGCGTCTCGCGATACAAAATTAATACCCTCCCTGCGCGAAAGACCAGAAGCACTAACTTTTTTTCAAATAGACCGTGATAAAAAACATTACAACTACGAGAGTTAGGTTTAAAAACCTGAAAAACGCTTATTAGGAAACATGACATTATACTGGTTTACGTTTGAAAGCCTGACAGTACAGCAGACACCCTAAAAGTTTGGAAGTGAGGAGGTGGTAACAGCACGACTATCCTAGAAGAAAATACATATTTTGAACGCCGCCACTTAGCTCCCTTAAAACTTATATATTTGGGTTCCTTGGGACTTGCTGACAAAGAATATGTTAAGTGTTACGCAAATAGTCTAGGAATTAACAAATTATAGCCAAAAGAAAATAGTGAGGGTGTCAGACAACACCAAAAAATAATCGTACAGTGGCATGTTTTGAAACCACTATTTTACGGGAAATGGGCCACCATGTAAAATCCTATTTGATTGGGTAGAAGTAAATGTAAGGCTAAACACGATTAGTCGGACTATAAATACTAATTCTTTGTTGTTAGGGGAAACGGTAGTAAGGGTACTTTTTTTGAAAAGCTGTGTAAACATGGCCCGATTGGTTAGACCCGCCAATATAGTCAATTAGGAGCGTCATGTCAGTGCCACATTTTAAAATAAACTTACTAAGAAACAGTGCGTTGAGAGCCAGATCATATTTTGCTAAATAAAAGTCTGGGACAGAGGCAGATCGGATTTTGTGCCATTATTCATCGCCAGTCAACGTATTTGTTATCATTTCCATGAATTGTGGTAAGCTTGACATATTTGAGATCTTTTTAATGAAAATTGAATGTAAATTGATAATTTATGTCTGTATATGAGTGTGGTTCAGTAGCCAACATGAGGCAAGGCCTAAATATTGCTCCAACCTGAACAGGAGGTGTCGGAGAAAAGTAAAACTGCATGGAATTGCCAAACAGTACACTGACACCTATCTTATTGACTAGAAAGAACTAATGCTGGAATTGCAGAGGCGTAGTAACCATTTAGGAGGAGAATACTGGTGTAAATTGTTTCAGATGAAGCTAGCAGTTGGCCTATCGCTCTGAACTCAGTGTTTGTTATGTATTGTGTTCAGTGTGGAAATAGATTATAAATTAGTTATGAAGTAGGAGATACAACCTTCTTGTTTCAGGGACTGTGGTCCTAGTTATTGAAGCAGCACCTGGTCTGAGTTTTGCTGAATCCAGAGGCTGACAGCATACTCCTTGGTCCAGATAGCGACCAGTGAGGTGTCTCCAGAACACAGTGAAGCAATCGAGCAGAGGAGTCTTTTCCTGCCGCCATCACGAAAGATAAGCTTCTGTGGCCAGAGTAGCTCAACATTATGTGCCCCCTCAAAAATTGACATTTTCTTAGACACAGAGGGACAATTAATTGGTTCAAATGACAGGAACTGTGAACTTTTCCCAATACTATTTCCCCGATAATCAAACACTTGAAGTCATGATGAAAAACCACAACCAAGCTTGAACAAAACCTGTATTACCTCATATTACTACTGCACAAATTACACACATAGAATAATAATAATAAAATATGTCAATACAAAGATTATATTTATAAACTGTGTACATATACTTGTAATTACATTTGATTGTGATTCCTGGTTCACTGTGTAGTTGAATCAGGATATCCATTATTGACAAGAATTAATACATATATTTTTAAACTTAAACACTTGACTCATTTAAGATAGTCTTATAGAGTGTTATATGTGTATGAGTGTCACAGTGTTGCAAAGTGTTGTGGAATAAATTAAATTGTTTATCTGTCTGTTCTTGTTGTGACTTACACTTCATCATTTTCATAACCCTAGACATTTAACATAGTCATTACAATATTCCAGAATAATTCTGACTGAGGTATAAATGTGGTAGCAAGTAAGGTCATCTGTAATACACCACACTTATTAGATACAGATACCTTCACAGCTGATCTCAGTCAGTACACTAAGTCCCTATAAATATTTATAACATCCCACTTTACCACACTGCGAATGCACGTTCTTACTTTGAATGCACGTTCTTACTTTGTATTCTTACTTGGAATGCACGTTCTTACTTTATATCTTACTTTGAATGCACATTCTTACTTTGTATCTTACTTTGAAGGCACGTTCTTACATTGTATCTTACTTTGAATGCACGTTCTTACTTTGCATTCTTACTTTGAATGCACGTTCTTACTTTGAATCTTACTTTGAATGCACGTTCTTACTTTGTATTCTTACTTTGAATGTTCGTTCCTACTTTGTATCTTACTTTGAATGCACGTTATTACTTTGTATCTTACTTTGAATGCACGTTCTTACTTTGTATTCTTACTTTGAATGTTCGTTCTTACTTTGTATCTTACTTTGAATGCACGTTATTAAGTTGTATCTTATTTTGAATGCACGTTCTTATTTTGCATCTTACTTTGATTGCATGTTCTTACTTTGTATTCTTACTTTGAATGCACGTTCTTACTTTGTATCTTACTTTGAATTCACCTTGTTACTTTGCACCTTTTTTTAAATGCACGTTCTTACTTTACATCTTACTTTCAATGCACGTTCTTACTTTGTATTCTTACTTTGAATGCACGTTCTTACTTTGTATTCTTCCTTTGAATGCACGTTCTTACTTTGTATTCTTACTTTGAATTCACGTTCTTACTTTGTATTCTTACTTTGAATGCACGTTCTTACTTTGCATCTTACTTTGAATGCACGTTCTTCCTTTGTATCTTACTTTGAATGCACGTTCTTACTTTGTATCTTACTTTGAATGCACGTTCTTACATTTCATCTAACGTTAAATGCACGTTCTTACTCTGTATTCTTACTGTGGCGTAGCGTAGGAAGGATAAGAATTTATTTTAGAAGAAATAATAGATATGAATGTGAAAGTGACGGTTTCCTGGATCACCCCGAGGAAGATTTGGCTCAAGAAATCCTGTTGGGTTTCTCCACCGCTGAAGGGAGACGAAGAGTGTAAATTCTCCTAACTAGACAAGGTCTGGAAAAGGTTGTAAGGAGATATTTGGTCTCTCGCTACCATAGTCCCCTTCTCAGTTATCTATTATGATTATCCTTAAATATACTGGGATTATATTATATTTTACGAGCCCACCCCCCTCCCCTATAAAGGAAGATAAACATCAGACAGTATGTAACAGCTAATAGAAGGAACAAGGCATGGGGTACATTATATACACCCAATTGTTTTATTAAAATTAAAGTGAATAGATCGTGGATGATAGTATTGTCGATGGAATTAGTGTCTGCTGTATGTAATATGTGTCTCACAATTCAAGTGTTTTTCATCATGGCTCACTAAAGATATGGCATTGACATGGTGAGTTCCCTTTTCATAGGATTTTAGCTTTTCAGCCCCTGGCTGATAGTGAAGCGTAGTTAGTTCTCCGGTCTCCTTATGACGTTGCACCAGGTAGGTCTTGAATGGTTCGGATTTGCCTTCACTGTGCTCGACTCCGTATTCTTCTCTGAGATTGGATTGTCATGCAAGGCTCCACCATAGACTGAAGGCAAATACGGCTTCATTAATTTTCTAGCTTTAGAAAGCCGTCTTCCCCTAAGCCGTCCGTCTGCCAGTCATATCAGATTTTAGTCTCTAACATCATATGTCTAGAGCCTAATCTTGAAATCAAGTTTCCCCCCTTTCTTATTATATTTCTCTGCCCAAGTGGCAGTATTATAATTCTTTAGTACTGATTTATCGTCAACGTAACACGATGAATTATTATAAATGTCAGTTAAACCCACCAAATTATCCTAGAAATGTCGGCGACAGTATTCTAGTTCTGTGCCTCTAGCCTAATTGTTATGTCAATTACGATGAATTAACCTATAATTGTCGGACACCAGTATTATAGAAATGTCTGACAACATTATCACAACACTTCATTTCTGGTCGCATCGTCATGTAAATTATAATGAATATATGTCATGGTCATTATCGTTAATATTAATTTCCTCTAGTCTACGCGTCGGGTTGAATATATATATATATATATATATATATATATATATATATATATATATATATATATATATATATATATATATATATATATATATATATATATATATATATATATATATATATATATATATATACACACACATGTGTGTGTGTGTCTGTCTGTCTGTCTGTCTGTCTGTCTGTCTGTCTGTCTGTCTGTCTGTCTGTCTGTCTGTCTGTCTGTCTGTGTATGTATGTATGTATGTATGTATGTATGTATGTATGTATGTATGTATGTATGTATGTATATATATATTCCAGTTAACATTATTATGAACATTTTGTACAATCTCATCCCGTAGGATCATAAAATGCGATCGTACAGCAAAAATGAATAACGTAAACCCAGTTCGTATCAATCACTACGTCTATTTTGCAAGGTACTACACATTTTACCACAATACTATTTTCTAGCAAGATTTTCACTTACCTACTCAGAGATGGACTATAACCAATAATTTAGACACGTGGCTTCAGTGCTTTAATGCATGAATTCGCCGCGATCTTCGATTAGGTCTAGCTTTCTCGTTTTCCTGGGTGCAAGTAAAAAAAAATGGCCGGGTTTGGCGCACTTTTAGCGGGTGATTTCCGCTTGGGCACGTGACCCGAAGCGTACATCACGTGACTTTGGCATCATATCGACGCTCCAATCCTTAACGTTAAAGGTCACGTGGGCGGCTTTTCCTAAAGTGGCATAAACTGGTTCTACCTAAGTTTAAGTAGTCGTTCCTAAATAAAACAAGTTTCTAGCTACCGAGGTCAGGTCAACAATGACGTCGTATCTAAAAATAGTATTAGACGCTAGGAGAATATCCACGATCGAGATTTTCCGTGATTTTTTTAACCGGCGTTCCGATCATGCATTGAAGATGAGAAAAAAATGTCTCGTAAATTAAAAAAGAAGAGAAGTTTGAGCAATTCGTCACACAAGCCCCTGTTCAAGTTTGACGTTCCGTCCAACTCCTCTGGTCCTCTCTTCCTCTTCCTTTACTGCTTCTCATTTTTCCTCGTTTGCATCCGGATGTCTGCTCAAAAAATCTGCCCCTACGTTGTTCTTCCCAGGTATGTATTCTGATTTTCTTCCTGGTTTTCTTTGGATGCCTACGTCTGCTGCAATGCTTCCCTAGGTCCTGTAACTGGTCTACCCTATGTGTTGAGGTTACCTGGTTACAATCTGAACAGGACTTCACATATCGAGCTATGTTTTCCATGATGCAGGGCCAATAATAATGGGTGGCTATCCTTTGATTTGTGGCACCATTACCCAGGTGTTCACTCAAAGTAGAAACGTGCCCCCATTCCATAACTTTATTTCTATATGTGGATGGCACCACAATCTGTCCATGACTTTTTAGCCGTCTGCCAGCCTTCCTGTGCAAGAGTCCATGTTCCATATAAAAGTCACCCTTTCTTCGATGGTTATGTGAGTTTTTCAATTTGCCAAAGCAAGGCCCCAATGTGCTATCAGCTGCTTGAGCCCTTTTCATCTTATTCGGATGAATTTCTAATTTAGAGTCCCTCTCTATGCATTTGGAGTCAGACCTGGTCTGGATGGCAGCCATAACCACAGGCTTTACCGGTTCTCCTAAAAAGACATATCTACGCCCTAACATCAGGGGGTAGAAAGGATCCTCTAAAACTGCGGCATTGATTTTCCCTTCCACATAGCGACAACTGACTTGAATCTTCACTATGGGCAAAGTTAAGGGTAATGCTCCCTTAAGTGGCCCTTGGATATCCACTGTTTCTGTGGTGAGTTGTTCAGGGTGCACGAGAGATGCAGAAACGACCGCGTCATAGGACAAACCTGTGTCATACATCCCGATGACTTGTTTGCCATTCATGGTCACTGCCTCCTGTATAGGTGGGTGATGGAGGCTATTCTGACTCACTGTCAGTTCCTTCCTGTCGACAGCCCTCACATGCAAACATGCAACATGATGTGGAGGGTTTTTTCTTCTGCAATCTGCAGTATTGTGGTTGCTCATTTTCACGTCTTACACCACTTTTCTCCCCGCCTCTGAGGCTGGAAAGCTGATCTCTGAGTAGTCTTATTGGCATAGTCTGGCTTGTCATGTTTTTTGAAGTGATGATACGGTAGATTCATTTGGGGGTCCAAGTGTGCCTGAGGTGTCGGCCTCGATAATTCTTCCGGTTGGTTCCACCGGGATGGGTCATTCTCTGTTAGCGCTGCCCGATAACGTTCCGCTAACTGGACTATGGATTCTAAAGTGCTGGCCCCATTCTCTGTCAGGAATCTTCTCATGTCGGAAGTCATGGTGTCCTTCAGTTGTTCAATAATGACCATTTCTTTCAGACCTTCCCAATCATGAGAAAAATTCCCGAGGTCGCTCCACTTTTCCACGTAGGAATCCAGTCTAGCAGCAAACTTAGCAAAGTTCTCTCCGACTTCCCAACTAGAGTTACGGAACCTCTTCCTATATGCGTCAGCATGTAGCTCATAACGTATCAGGAGTGCATTTTTCAGAGAGTCATAGTCATCCTGTAAACCTGAAGGAAGCTTGTGTCACCGTGAGGTTTCGTAGCATAGTAATTTGGTTTTGTTAAGAACAGGGGTGTATGAAATATGGTTTAAGAAATATAAATGATTTAGGAAATAGACTACTTATTCAAAAGATGGGAGATAAAAGTTTGCGCACTTGTGCTTGGATAGTAAGGGAGAGAACTCTTTTAGATGTAAATATTTTCTGTGAGTACACAGTTGGGGTTTACAAAATTAGCATAACGGTCGTTTTTAATAAGCTGGAAAGAAAGGGAAATAGCAGTTAAGCATAAATCCCTAAGGGAGATAACTATGAATATTAAAGCCCTTTAGATTTACTGAACGAAGAGCAGGACAAACGCCCGAGAAAATTGTGAGCGAAGGCAAAGAGTTATGGAACGAAGCTCACTGGGTTGTTATGAAGGAATTAACCGTGAGTTGTGATCGGTGAGTGAACTAAACAACGGACCAATCGTATTGAAGGGATAACGAAGAATGGATCACGGGAATGAATAGAAGGACAGAGAGAAGTCAGTCCCACCAGAAAACTTAACAGGGCAAGTCGTGCCTTGCTGGGCTCTCAAGAACAATGAAACCTGTGGTTTACAGGAGGCTCTACAGATGTAGCTAGACTTAGAATTGTAGCGTTAGGAATTCTGGAGAATAGTTTAGATTGTGGTTAACAATTTGTGCTGAACAGATAGGAATAGAATAGGGGTGCATAGTAAGAATGGTGATAGGTGCTGGACTTCTGTTTAAACGGTAAGATGACATTTTTTCTGAACATTTTATAGAATTTCAGGCAACCATTTTTTAGAGGTTGACGACTCCCACATGTAAAAGGGATGTCCACCAAGAGAAGAACATGATATGTTCAACAGAGGTATATATTACATTGATTTACAAGAGATGCGCTCTCTCATACATGTTGCTTGACAGATAAACAGCTGATGATAAAATAGACGAGGTATCGTCTCAGGCATGAATAGTTCAACAGAGGTATATATTACATTGATTTACAAGAGATGTCATGCGCTCTCTCATACATGTTGCTTGACAGATAAACAGCTGATGATAAAATAGACGAGGTATCGTCTCAGGCATGAATAGTTCTACAGAGGTATATATTACATTGATTTACAAGAGATGTCATGCGCTCTCTCATACATGTTGCTTGACAGATAAACAGCTGATGATAAAATAGACGAGGTATCGTCTCAGGCATGAATAGTTCAACAGAGATATATATTACATTGATTTACAAGAGATGTCATGCGCTCTCTCATACATGTTGCTTGACAGATAAACAGCTGATGATAAAATAGACGAGGTATCGTCTCAGGCATGAATAGTTCAACAGAGGTATATATTACATTGATTTACAAGAGATGCGCTCTCAATTATTTGCTGATTGCCAGGCAACCCATTGTGTAAATAAACGAGATGTCACCACTGGCATGTCTAAGTAAGAGGAGACCACAGCAGTAGTACTTTGACGAAAACTGATATTATTTTATATATTTATGAACTATGTTTAGCTATCGATATCATTTTCAGAGTTAGGTTTGACAGGTCTAGGAAATTGGAAAGAGATGACCTCGATATATGGAAAAGAAAATGGAGTTGTTGAACCATGCTCAATTGAATATGTGGTATCATTGACATTGTAAATAAACATATTGTTGGTTTGAAACTTTCTCACACAAGTTGAGTTGGATTATTACAAAGGTGTGGAAGAGCAGGAATAATAGCATTTAATTATATAACAAGGAAAGAAAACCACTAATACGAGGCAGTCGCTAGTCAACAACTAGGAGGAAAGAACGAAGCCTGGGAAGAATAGGAAAGGAAAAAATAAATTGACTACTTATCCAAGCAATCACTAGGCCTGCCACAGTCACCTAGTAGTTTGCTAATAAAAGAAGATCCGGCACGATCACATATTATCAATTTGGTGCCGTAACAAGTTCTCAACGGTCACATATTAGCAATTTGGTGCCTTTTGACCAGTTCTAGGTTAACTACCACCACCACTGTTACACTTGCTATACACTTCATAAGCAGTTCCTCTAAGCCCTTGTGACAGTTTCAGGTTCCACTTTCTCCTCCCCATCCCAAATGTGGTGGCAAACTTCTCAAATTTGTCCAAATACATATCGATCGAGTCGGCTCGTTCTGAGAAAGCTTCGAATGGAAACGTCAGGGGTCCTAAGTTTGACACCTGGGATGCGGGCAAAGGTCCTATGCTCCCCGTGCGCAAGGAGGGCATATCATCTGACCGTGGCGATAGGTTGCCTGATGAAGTAGATGCTGTCGCACTGGCTACCGGTTCAACTCTTTGAGCCTGTCCCTGCATCTCTAACTGCTTCATCTTCAATGCATGCTCGCGTTCATCTCTCTTGCTTCTTTCCTTAGCGTCTACAGCTTTTATCCTTTCATCTATTTCGGCTAACTTTATTCGCTCTTCTCTTTCAGCTTTCGCTGTTTCTCTAGCGTAATGCTTATCAGTCTCGACACTGACATAATTAGCAAGGTCCACCCCACTATATCGTAGATCTCTACCGGCCTCCCCTAGTGCTGCATTAAGCTTAACTATTTCAGCCATTTTTTTTTTTTTTTTTGCTGTTATAGTCCACACTGAGTAAGCTCGTGCTACCTTCCAATAGTGTTTCTAACACCAAGCAAAAACTTACTAATTATTAAACTGCTGAAGAATGAAATTACTACAGTTATGGAGACTTAATGTCTGTAATTCAATGAAATACAAAATCATGATCTAACTTAATTAAAACACAACATATATAAAGGGATTCACCAATCAATGCCTGAGCCAATTTCTATTGCAAAATTATTGCCTGAAATTCTATAAAAAATGTTTTCTGTCTTTCTAGAGCTACTGCGTGAAAATACATGTGTTAAAATGGTATACTGTAATGAATGAATGAATGATACTATCCCAGAGGTATGATATAAATACGTAAGTTCAAATCCTGGACTGAGACCACAGTGTGGCGTAGCGTAGGAAGGATAAGAATTTATTTTAGAAGAAATAATAGATATGAATGTGAAAGTGAAAGTTTCATGGATCACCCCGAGGAAGATTTGGCTCAAGAATTCCTGTTGGGTTTCTCCACCGCTGAAGGGAGACGAAGAGTGTAAATTCTCCTAACTAGACAAGGTCTGGAAAAGGTTGTAAGGAGATATTTGGTCTCTCGCTACCATAGTCCCCTTCTCAGTTATCTATTATGATTATCCTTAATTATACTGGGATTATATTATATTTTACGAGCCCCCCCCCCTTCCCTCCCTTAGAAAGGAAGATAAACATCAGATAATATGTAACATCTAATAGAAGGAACAAGGCATGGGGTACATTATATACACCCAATTGGTTTATTAAAATTAAAATATATGGATGGTGAATGATAGTATTGTCGATGGAATTAGTGTCTCCTGTATGTAATATGTGTCTCACAATTCAAGTGTTTTTCATCATGGCTGAGTCTCCTTATGACGTTGCACCAGGTAGGTCTTGAATGGTTCGGACTTGCCTTCACTGTGCTCGACTCCGTATTCTTCTCTGAGATTGGACTGTCGTGCAAGGCTCCACCATAGCCTGAAGACAAATACGGCTTCATTAATTTTCTAGCTTTAGAAAGCCGTCTTCCCCTAAGCCGTCTGTCTGCCAGTCATATCAGATTTTAGTCTCTAACATCATATGTCTAGAGCCTAATCTTGAAATCAAGTTTCCCCCTTTTCTTATTATATTTCTCTGCCCAAGTGGAAGTATTATAATTCTTTAGTACTGATTTATCGTCAACGTAACACGATGAATTATTATAAATGTCAGTTAAACCCACCAAATTATCCTAGAAATGTCGGCGACAGTATTCTAGTTCTGTGCCTCTAGCCTAATTGTCATGTCAATAACGATGAATTAACCTATAATTATCGGACACCAGTATTATAGAATTGTCTGACAACATTATCACAACACTTCATTTCTGGTCGCATCGTCATGTAAATTATAATGAATATATGTCATGGTCATTATCGTTAATATTAATTTCCTCTGCTCTACGCGTCGGGTCGAAAATAATCAAATAATATTGAAATTAATATATATATATATATATACTTTGAATGCACGTTCTTACTTTGCATCTTACTTTTAATGTACGTTCTTACTTTGTATCTTACTTTGAATGTACGTTCTTACTTTGTATTCTTACTTTATATATATATATATATATATATATATATATATATATATATATATATATATATATATATATATATATATATATATATATATATATATATATATATATATATATATATGAATGATACTATCCCAGAGGTATGATATAAATACGTAAGTTCAAATCCTGGACTGAGACCACAGTGTGGCGTAGCGTAGGAAGGATAAGAATTTATTTTAGAAGAAATAATAGATATGAATGTGAAAGTGAAAGTTTCATGGATCACCCCGAGGAAGATTTGGCTCAAGAATTCCTGTTGGGTTTCTCCACCGCTGAAGGGAGACGAAGAGTGTAAATTCTCCTAACTAGACAAGGTCTGGAAAAGGTTGTAAGGAGATATTTGGTCTCTCGCTACCATAGTCCCCTTCTCAGTTATCTATTATGATTATCCTTAATTATACTGGGATTATATTATATTATATATATATATTCCAGTTAACATTATTATGAACATTTTGTACAATCTCATACCGTGGGATTTAAAATGCGATCGTACAGCAAAAATGAACAACGTAAACCCAGTTCGTACCAATCACGGCGTCTATTTTGCAAGGTACTACACATTTCTCCACAATACTATTTTCTAGCAAGATTTTCACTTACCTACTCAGAGATGGACTCTAACCAGCAATTTAGACATGTGGCTTCAGTGCTTTAATGCGTGAATTCGCGCGATCTTCGATTAGGTCTAGCTTTCTCGTTTTCCTGAATGCAAGTGAAAAATGGCCGGGTTTGGCGCTTTTTTAACAGGTGATTTCCGCTTGGGCACGTGACCCGAAGCGTGCATCACGTGACTTTGGCATCATATTGACGCTCCAATCCTTAACGTTAAACGTCACGTGGGGGGGTTTCCTAAAGTGGCATAAACTGGTTCTACCTAAGTTTAAGTAGTCGTTCCTAAATAAAACAGGTTTCTAGCTACCGAAGTCAGTTCAACAATGACGTCGTATCTAAAAATAGTATTAGACGCTAGGAGAACATCCACGAACGAGATTTTCCGTGATATTTTTTACCGGCGTTCTGATCATGCATTGAAGATGAGAAAAAAATGCCTCGTAAATTAAAAAAGAAGAGAAGATTGGGCAAGTCGTCACACTTACTTTAAATGCACGTTCTTACTTTGCATCTTACTTTGAATGCACGTTCTTCCTTTGTATTCTGACTTTGAACGCACGTTCTTACTTTGTATTCTTACTTTGAATGCACGGTCTTACTTTGTATTCTTACTTTGAATGCACGTTCTTACTTTGCATCTTACTTTGAATGCACGTTCTTACTTTGTATCTTACTTTCAATGCACGTTCTTACTTTGCATCTTACTTTGAATGCACGTTCTTACTTTGTATCTTACTTTGAATGCACGTTCATACTTTGTATCTTACTTTGAATGCACGTTCTTACTTTGTATCTTACTTTGAATGCACGTTCTTACTTTGTATTCTTACTTTGAATGTACGTTCTTACTTTGTATCTTACTTTGAATGCACGTTCTTACTTTGTATCTTACTTTGAATGCATGTTCTTACTTTGTATCTTACTTTGAATGCACGTTCTTACTTTGCATCTTACTTTGAATGCACGTTCTTACTTTGTATCTCACTTTGAATGCCCGTTCTTACTTTGTATCTTACTTTGAATGCCCGTTCTTACTTTGTATCTTACTTTGATGGCACGTTCTTACTTTGTATTCTTACTTTGAATGCACGTTCTCACTTTGTATTCTTACTTTGAATGCACGTTCTTACTTTGCATCTTACTTTGAATGCACGTTCTTACTTTGTATTCTTACTTTGAATGCACGTTCTTTCTTTGTATTCTTACTTTGAATGCACGTTCTTACTTTGTATTCTTACTTTGAATGCACGTTCTTACTTTGTATCTTACTTTGAATGCACGTTCTTACTTTGTATTCTTACTTTGTATTCTGACTTTGAATGCACGTTGTTACTTTGTTTTCTTACTTTGAATGCACGTTCTTACTTTGTATTCTTACTTTGAATGCACGTTCTTACCTTGTATCTTACTTTGAATGCACGTTCTTACTTTGCATCTTACTTTGAATTCACGTTCTTACTTTGCATCTTACTTTGAATGCACGTTCTTACTTTGTATCTTACTTTGAATGCACGTTCTTACTTTGTATTCTTACTTTGAATGCACGTTCTTACTTTGTATTGATACTTTGAATGCACGTTCTTACTTTGCATCTTACTTTGAATGCACGTTCTTACTTTGTATCTTACTTTGAATGCACGTTCTTACTTTGTATTATAATTTGAATGCACGTTCTTACTTTGTATTCTTACTTTTAATGCACGTTCTTACTTTGCATCTTACTTTTAATGCACGTTCTTACTTTGTATCTTACTTTGAATGCACGTTCTTACTTTGTATTCTTACTTTGAATGCACGTTCTTACTTTGCATCTTACTTTTAATGTACGTTCTTACTTTGTATCTTACTTTGAATGTACGTTCTTACTTTGTATTCTTACTTTGAATGCACGTTCGTACTTTGCATTCTTACTTTGATTGCACTATCAAAGTAAATGAAACCGTTTTAAAACAAGTCAGTATATTCAAATACCTAGGCACTTCAAGTGTGGTGTATTTTTTGTCTGTCTGTGAGGTAAGTTGACTGTCTCTTTGTCGCTTAAGTTTAATGTCTGTAGGTGAGGTAAATTTATTATCAGTATATTATGTAAGCCTTTATGTAAAGCATTTTATTTTCTGTATGTGAGGTAACTTTACTGTCTTTTAATCACGTAAATGTAATGTGTGTAGGTGAGGTAAATTATATATCTGTATATTATGTAAGTCCATTGCCTTTATGTAAAACATTTTATTGTATGTATGTGATGTAATTTTATTGCCTATACAGAAAGTACATTACTGTCTGTATGTGAGGTAAGTTTACTGTCTCTTTGTCACTTAAAATGAATGTCTGTAGGTGAGGTAAATTTATTATCTGTAAATTATGTAAGTTTATTGTCTTACTGTAAAGCATTTTATTGTCTGTATTTGAGGTGTTTATTGCCTTCATATCTAGCAATTTTGTTGTCTGCTTGTAAAGTAACTTTATTGCTTATATATGAAGCACTGCTTTTTATATGGTGTAAGGTAAATGTCTGTATGTAAGATAAATTTATTGTCTGTTTGTGGCATAAGCTTGTATGTGATGGTAGTAAATTGTATGTGTGTCATATAAAAGGTTGTATGTACTGTCGTAGGACCAACTGAATATATTTGAAGTAAACGTTGTGTCTTTTCTCTTCTTTAATCCTTTGTCTGTTTGTGGCATAAGCTTTTATGTGATGGTAGTAAATTGTATGTGTGTCATATAAAAGGTTGTATGTATTGTCGTAGGACCAACTAAATATATTTGAAGTAAACGTTGTGTCTTTTCTCTTCTTTAATCCTTTGCCTTTGCCTGGTGGCGTCTTGTAGGGCAGCAACAAACTGCTTCCACTTTGGTCGGTCGGAGGCCATCATTCATGCAGTGTCCAAGCTCTGGTTCATTTTTTGCATCTCGGAGTCCACAGTTCCCCGCCAAGTTGTTTCTGGCCGGCATCTCTTTTGCTTTTCTTCAGTGGTCCATAGCAAAGCTGTTCTTGTGATGGCATCGGGGTCTCTTCTGAGGACTTGTCCAACCCAGCTCCAGCGTCTGTCAGCTATGATAGTGTGCATGTCTTATTGGTTGCTCCGAGTAAGCAGTTCTTGGTTGGTGATGGTATTCGGCCAAAAGATACGGAGAATTTTCCTTAGGCAGATTTTGTGGAAAGAGAGCAATTTCGACGTTTCCTTCTTTGTTACTCTCCAGCATTCCGAAATATAGAGAAGCACAGAAAGTACACAGCTCTCATATAATCTTAATTTGGTGTTTGTACTGTTCTGAGAGGACTTCCAGATGTTAATTAGAAAAGCAAAGACTGTTCTTGCTTTATTTATTCTGTTTTTGATTTCTTAGCTTGTTCTGTCGTCTTGTGTTACAATGCATCCTCGGTATGTAAATGTGTCTGTCTGTTCCAGCTTTTGGTTCCTTGTTGTTATAGGCTCTGGATTGCCCACATTGAGTCTCATGACCTCTGTCTTCTTTAGATTGATGTTCAGACCCACCTGCTGGCTATACTTATTCGGTCTATACTTTTTTCTTGGATGTGTTGATGTGAATGTGCGAGTAGTGCAATGTCATCTGCATATTCCAGATCTTCCCGTGTAAAAACGTTGTCCATCTTATTCCTCTTGGACTGCCCTCTGTTGACAAGCCTCAGACTCCGGATATCCATCCTGCATCAAAGCTTTTTCGTCTGTTGCTGTTTCTGTAACCTGATTGTTTTTAACATAAATAGGGGTGTTGGTCCTGTGCTAAAAACTCCCAACCTGGAGGACCTGAGTGCCAGCTTTAGTCTGACCCCCTACCTCGCAGACCTGTCCAGCTTGGTAGAACCTGTCAGGAGTAAAACTCATGCTGGCATAGCACTGGGGGTTTTCAGGGTACTCAAGCCCCCATACTGCTTCAAGGTATAGGCACCAGTGAAGGCAGAAGCGTTGTGTGTGACACAGTCTTTTAAAACTATGTCAAGCGTTGTATGTGACATAGTCTTTTAAAACTATGTCAAGCGTTCTGTGTGACGCCGTCTTTTAAAACTATGTCAAGTGTTGTGGGACATAGTCTTTTAAAACTATATCAAGCGTTGTGTGTGACGCCGTCTTTTAAAACTATATCAAGCGTTGTATGTGACACAGTCTTTTAAAACTATGTCAAGCGTTCTGTGTGACGCCGTCTTTTGAAACTATGTCAAGTGTTGTGTGTGACACAGTCTTTTAAGACTATGTCAAGCGTTGTGTGTGACAGTCTTTTAAAACTATGTCAAGCGCTGTGCGTGACACAGTCTTTTAAAACCATGTCAAGCGTTGTGTGTGACACAGTCTTTTAAAACTATGTCAAGCGTTGTGTGTGACAGTCTTTTAAAACTATGTCAAGCGTTGTGTGTGACACAGTCTTTTAAAACTATGTCAAGCGTTGTATGTGACACAGTCTTTTAAAAACTATGTCAAGTGTTGTGTGTGACACAGTCTTTTAAGCCTATGTCAAGCGATCTTTTATACACATAAAAACAACCCCCATACACTCTAAAATTTATATTCCCACTAAAACCACAAAATCATCAAAAACAAAATACCAACACATCTAATCTCATCCTCCAATCTCCATCACAAAAATCATACACATTCCCACCCCCACAACCCCCAAAAAATCCACACATACCATTCTAACAAACACTACCCAACACCCCACCACCCTTAAATCTAACCACTAACCACTTAAACCCTTCCACCCCCCCACCCCACAACAACCAATACCCCCCCCAACCCCTATCCCCACCCACCCCACCCCCCCACCCCCCACCCCCCCAACCCTCACTAACAATACCTCCCAAACAAAACAACCACCACCCACCCCCCACCCCCCCCCCCCCACCCCAACTCTCCCCCCCCACTCCCCCACCCC
>JAMPIV010010177.1:0-10314 GCA_024509875.1 Oreohelix idahoensis
TAACTCCTGATCTTTATCTCACAGCCTGGCAGAAATAAGACAGGGTTAAAATAATTGATGTGTATTATTGTTGTTACTTTGAGATTTGCATATTGATCCAAGCAAAATAGAAGTGTATTAGTGGTTCTTCTATTTTCTATTTCATAAAAGGACTTCTTGTTTTCTAAGATCTGTGTGTTCTCTGCCAAGACTACAAACTTGATAAACAGTGTTCTCAATCACTTATTCTCACTTTGTCACATAAAGGAAATTAATGTGATTTTCATTAAGGAAAGTTCTTTACATGTATTTAAAGCAATCCTATGCATATACCATGATGTAAGAAAGAAGAACTAATATAAGTATGATTCAAGAACTATTTTATTTATCAGTATATGAATGATTATTTCTACAGGAACCAGGACTTTAAGAATGTTTGCAATTATTTAGCTATTTATGCTGAATTTACCACTGACTGACATAAATGTATGGGTCAGTAGTTCTCAAGCCTTAGAGCCATATGACTATACCCTCAACATGATTTACTGCTCGAGTAAGCAAGAATTGTTAAAATTCATTGGATTATCAGACCTTGGCCGCAATGACACCCCACCAAGTTAAAGCAGCATAGGAAACTATTACCAGTGGTGTTCTCAAACCATTGTTGACAGTGACCCGGAAATTAAAACTACCTGCTCTATGGGCACTAGGGGAACCAGTGGTTCTCAACCATTTGATGACCCCAGCCCCTACCTCACAGTTGTGAAACTCATTGCCACATGGGGAAAACCACTGCTGTAAATAAGCAGACCAGCCAGATAGATGACTGAGAATCAAGATACACTATAATGTCAGTTAAGAAGTGTGTAGTTCATATCTAATAGATAACACAGTTCTAAATAGTAGCTAATGGGATTTCAATTGTTTCCAGTCCACCCAGGTTGCGGTTGCAAAGATACTAACCCAGGTTGCGGTTACAAAGTACAAACTAGGTTGCGGTTACAAAGTACTAAAACCAGGTTGCGGTTACCAGATACCTAAACCAGGTCCAGGGTACAAGTCCATGGTACCAAGATTACCCTTACCCAACCTTATCCTATCACCCAGTAACCATCCCACACATCCCATAAACAGAAGAGGCATTCAGCAGAGGTGACTTACCCCATCCTTATCTGTGATGTGCACTGAGTCCAGGGAAGCAGACTCTGACACCCTCTGAACCCATTAACTGTTATAAGACCAACCTACTGGGGCAGACCAAACCAAGAGAGTTCGAACCAAAATCATCTCCGCAGCTACTACAGGCCTTCGGAGAGTTGAGTATAATACCTACCAGCAACCCTACCATAGAAAAGATCTCTGGTCCAAGTGATGACCAACACTAGTTGTTTTTTTTATTTAAACAGTATAGCTAAACCTTTTTTTCATATTTATATGTATATAAAAAAGATGAAAGATTCTATACCCTTTTATCCAATTTAACATAACAGAGTCTGTTGTTATTTTTCTTGTTAACTTTATTTGGGTTGTATTTTGTTTTAAATATAATTCTACACCCTGGGGGCTCGGCCATAATTCAATTAACTTCTATTGGGTCGGGATATTTTAATTGCGGCTGGACACCAAATCTCTTTCTCACCCTTGTGTGCTTTACACAGTCCTTTTGTAGGATTCCTGAGGAAGAATTTATCGTCCAGAAAATATCTTGTTTAGGTACCAGAATTCTCTTTTAAGTAAATTTCTAGTACACTATTTCCCGAGGAGAGGCAGTTTTCTTCAAACTCGGAAGCTATCAATAAGACATTATTATCTTTATTCTTCCATTCCATCCAAGCTGTCCTATCTCCTCTAAACTCCTCGCGACAATCCTGTATGAAACATTCGGAATATCCTCAATCAAAGAGGCAACTCAGGGATTCATTACGTTCCTCCGAAATGTTTACATCCAACAATTTTCTCATCATTCTAGAGAAGACACTAGGCGCATTCTTCAATCCAAATGGCAATCTATTAAACTCATAGTGTCCTTCTGAGGTACTAAAAGCTAGGTATGGTCTAACCTCAGGCTTTACTGGAATCTGATAGTATCCTTTACTCAAATCCACTTTTGAGAAATATTTAGCTTTATTTAGTCTGGCAAACAGCTGATTTGTATCCGGCAATGGATCCACCTGTCCTTCTGTAATAGCATTCAGTCTCCTGTAATCTATACAGAGTCTATGTTCTCCAGAGGGCTTCCTTAAGAGTACAACACCGGAACTATACGAAGATTCACTGTGTGAAATAATTCCTTCCTTCAATAGATAGTCTATCTCTTCCTTCAAAGCTTTCTCCTTAGCAAACGGAATCGAATATGGTTTCATACAGACAGGTGTGGGGTCTATCAGTTTCATATCATATTCCAATAGGTTTGTATGCCCTGGTCGGTCTGTTAACACCTCTGCATGATTATTTAGAACCTGTTGCACTCTCTCTTTCTGAGTTTTCGTTAAATGATTACTGATTTTCACCTGTGCTGCTGTCTCACAGGGGTGTAATGGATATTCAAATGATGAAAGTGGTTCCTTTTTCATCTCCATGGCGATGGACAAGGTCAACAAGTGTGTCTCTTCCTGATGTTCTCTTTCCAAATATTTCTTCAGGAGATTCACATGATAGATTTTTTCTTTCCCCTTCTTATCTATCTTATAATTTGTTCTAGACACCTTCTCTAGAACTGTATATGGACCCTGCCATCCAATTTGTAACTTATTCTGACTCCCGGGGAAAAAGAAGCAGTACCTTTCTCTCCCACAGCCAATTCTCTGTCTTTCGCCTTCCTGTTATAATAGGCAGCATGTTTCTTCCTGGCTTGTTTCAAATTTTCATTGGCAAGTTTCCAGCCAGTTTTTAAACGAGTGGTCAGCTCATTCACATATTGGTTTCTGTGCAAAAGCTTTGATCAGGTATCGACATAAGTCCAGTCATTAATCTTTCACTTGGCCTTTCCCTTGGGGATGAGGCACACTACAATGGATGTGTTTGGCTTGGAAGATCCCTGAAAACTTCTTCAGTTAGTTTCCCTTAAAACTGCGAGCATTATCAGTCAAGATTTGTCCGCGGGAAAGCCTGCTAACCTGTGAAAAATTCCGTGAGTGTAATGCCATCTATCAGACATGTTTTGAATCAATCGATGGACAGGGCTATGCCTCTCCCTGAGAGCCACATAGATACAAGTGTCACAGAGTCAGAATCTGTAGCTGTTTCCTCTTAAGTTCGAGTGGTGAGGATTCCCACAAGCGTCCACTACTGCAACTCTCTACAAAGGGTGTTCCCACTATGGGCATTTCCCCCAGAGTTGCTGGTGCAGTCCAATGTTTAGGTGCTACTCGTTGGCACTCTGGACAGGATTTTACATTTTTTTGATTTCTTCAGTTTTATGCCTCCTGGCATAAGAGGGAAATAGCTGGACCAAGCTATCCGCGGTCCTGTTGCGCTGATTCCCATATGACCACTGAAGGGAATCGCATGCCCTAGTTCCAACAGTTTAGTCCTATATGAAGTGGGAAGGACCAGCTGTCCGTGACCATTGGATTCAGATCCAGCCTTCCTATATGTCAGCTTGTTCTTCATATAACAATCTCCTTTGCCTGGAGGTGTTTGAGATTTGGGCAACCTCTTGAGAAACATGGCTTGAGTGTTATGTATCCTCCATCGCCTGTGACCTTCCTCATCTCTCATTCTGGCGTGAGTATTTCTTGGATTAGCCTCCTCCTTTTTAGACTGTGATCTGGGTCTGCACTGTTGCAATATCACAGGGTCTACTTGGGAGTTCCCCAAGGAAGGGACATATCTACAACCCCAATATTCAGAGGGTTAGGATTGGCTTATTTTATCACTGATGCTTTTTATGATTCCTTCCCACATATCGCGTTTTCACACTTTATCCGGGCGGGAGGGTAGTGTAATGTTCGCTACGTCCTTGGTTGTGCCAGTTTGATTTTCCACTGTTCTGTGGTGTATTGATCTGCCTTGCCAATGTGAAATCAACTGAACATAATCTGACCTGTATCATATAAGCACTTATGGTGACTCCATTACATTGACATCTCAACATGGGGGTGGTACGGTTCTGTAGTTTCCGAGGTATGACCTTTTTTACCTTTTTCCAGATGTGAATTATCCCAATATATTTCTTGGGAAGGTTTCAGATCCGGACGAAGCCCCAATATATGTGGTAAATAAGTTGGGATTATATAAAAATATATAGGGGGATAAGTGTACTGACTGAGATCACGCTGGTGCAAAGGTAATCTGTATATAAATATGAGAGGTGTGATAAAGATGACCATACTTTGCTACAACATTTAGACCTTCAGGTCAGACTTATTCTGGAATATTGTGACGACTAGTTGAATGTCACGGGTTATGATAATGATGAAGTGTAAGTTCTCAACAACAACAACAGACAATACTTTATTTTAGATTTCACAAACACGTATGCAACACTTTGCACAAGACAATACATATAAACACTTAGAAGACTAGGGGGCTTAAAGTAATTCAAGTGTTAACTTTTAAAATTATGAATTAGTCTTTCTGTACAAGAATGGATATCTGGATCCAAATTTAACAGATTGAATCAAGGAATCACCAATCAAATTTAACATCAAGGTTTATGTACAAAAAATTTATACAAAAGGAACTGTGTGCTGAAAATGGTAATATTATTTAAAATAAATGTGTGTGTAGTTTTGGTGCTCTGTAGTTTAAGAGGATAAAACACTGGCTGTATGACGCTAATGTTGTTTGTTTGTTATTCCGACTTCATGTGTTTGTTAATGGTGGAAATATGATCTTGATGGGTTCACGGTTCTTTTTATTTGTAAAAAATAACTGTTCCTCTTGGTTTAGTTAAATACAGTCAATTTTTTAAAAGGTGGATGTATACAAGGGTGAGCTGTCTATGTGCTGAGACCGTCGCTAACTTATGAGTCAGGGGCAGGGAAACTGTTCTCTCTGCTCGGTCCATGCTTTCTCACATTATCTTGAAATACCCCACTGGTCGATATCTTTGACAAGGGTCTGCTGCAGCCTCATGGATCAGCAAAAAATCAGACCAGGGGGGGGTGCTAGCTAATAATTACTTAGTCACACGGTCCCTGAAATAAGAATGTTGTACCTCTTCTTCTTAGAACTAATATATAATATCTATTTCACCATGAAGTGCAGGACATTCAAACATCACAGAGTTCCGGATTGTATGCACATACTAGTGCTTCTCGGTTGACAATATACCAGGTATTCTCTCCTAATGGTTACAACGCCTCTGCAAATTCAGCTGTAATACCTTCTACATAATAAGGATAGGTGGTCATTGTTTACTTAATGGCAATTCCATATTGTCAATGCAGTTTATCCTTTGACACTTTTACTGGTGGAGCAAATACTAGCTTTGCCTTCTATTTGCTATGACACACACTACAGACACAATTTATCAATTCATATTCAATGTTTCTTATAATATATAATACTATATATGAAATATGTCTAGCTTACCACAATTCACGGACTATAAAGTACGTTGACTGGCGATGAATTCTGGCACAATTTTGATCTGCCTGTATCCAAGCTTTTATTTAGGAACAAATTTAGCTTGTCTCACGCATGTCTTCTAATAAAGTTTTATTTTCAAAAACGGCCCGAAAGGACGCTTTATTTGGACTATATCGAATGCTCTAACCCAATGAGGACCATGTTTACAAGGGCCTTTGATAAAAACTTTACATTCTCACCGTACATTAACAACAACTAGTATTGGCCGTCGACTAATCCGGATGCCTTTACATATTTCTACAGCCAATAAAGGATATCTAACGTGTTGGCTAATTCCTTAAAGCAGTGGTGTTCAAACAGCCATTATGAGCAAATATGATATTGTGCTGTAAGACAACCTCATTCAGTATTTTGGCTATAATTTAATTATAGCATAGACCACTTGCGTAAAAATAACATATCTTTGTAGCAGTCTTAATGGTACAAGATATATAAGTTTATGAGGTTAAGTAGCTTCGTTCAAAATTATGTATTATTCTAGGGATAGTCGTGTATTTGTTTTTTTTATTTTCCTCTGAGTTCCGCACTTGGCTGCCTGAAAAACCTTGTCTCTGTTCGTATAAAAGTCAGCATTTCCAGCGTTTAAAACAGTATGTGTCATGTTTCCTAATAGCATAAACATTGTTTTGTAAACCTTACCTCGTTTCGTTAGTGTTTTTCACTGTCTATTTGAAAAAAAAATCAAGCTGCTGCCTTTGGTGGAGTGGCAATTATTTTAAATCGCGAGCGACGTGTCGATTGCATGCGTTCCTCCGTGCATCTCTCTCTTCTCTCCTCTCTTCTAAGCCCGTCTGTCTTTTAGGTTAAGCGTGTATCTAATGACCATTAATGTAACATTATATCTAGGTCTCAAGCAGTTTGCGAATCTCAGGTTTCTAAGAAACACAGTACCAGTTGTATTTTTAGACACGCGTGTAGTTTATGCCAGTAGCTTTTACTATCAAACGTGGAAGCGCTAATTTATTACTGGCGTTTACAGCAGGTGTGCTATTGGGAAAAGCACTGGTCTTTTACCATTCTTTCTTCCTTCTATTAAATTACTTCGTTTTTAGGCTTTACATTTATTTTCTCATTTATATATGTGGATTAGATTTTCCACGACATCACAATTGTCATTTTTCGATCTGGTCAATGATTTTCTTCATCTTGTTGCATCTTTCAACGTTGATCTGAGGGCTGGTTACCAGATCTGGAGTCAGCACATTTGAGCGGCTGCACTTTAAACTGTTGACACCAAATTTTTACGATAGTTTATGAAGGACATGAATTACGAACACTGGTTCATCTCCTGTGTATTTCTGTAGGTGTTTTTCCGAACATCAGAAAATTTTATCACAGCTCTGGTCTTCTTTTAAATTGTGTTGTCCAACTCTTTGGAGCAGGCAGATCCGGTCTAATAGGGTACATTGCGCGTGGCACCGTACGAGGGGAAAACTCATTGAAGAAACAAATGCGTACTTCACACATCAGTGCAAATAGATGAGAACTTTAAATGAGCAAGTTTCATCTTCTCCTGTGACTCCATCATGTCAGGCCCAAGACTTATGTCAATACTGGTATTTCCCCCACACTCTTCATATTTATATAAATGATATTGCAGATAAAATGTCCAGGCACATTCTCAGGGACTCTCCATCCTTGACCAATTTAGCTGGTTGGTATGTAGCCGAACATGCCTACTGCAAAGTTCAGAATGCCAAAAAGCAGCACAAAAATCCCATCAGCAAATGGTATCTTGAGCTGGGTAGTACAGATTATACCTCTAAAGAAAAGAATGTAGCAACTGCTTCACACTGTCAAGTCTCCACGAAACTTAGTCTAATTGCAAATAATGGAAGTGAGGAAAACCCAACATACATTAGAGTCAAACTGGATAATAGAAACCACCTCGATAAGCCACACCTAAATGAAAAAAGTAGGAAAAGAGAGCAAAAAGGAAGCTCTCCTATTGAAGAAGCTTAATAGACACCAGTCAGACATCATTTTCGCATGAGAACTGGCCACTGCTGATTACTAGGCCACCTCTATAGTTCAGGATATCTCGTAAAGAATTAATGTCACGAGGATCAGGAATCCAGGACACCTGATACTTTCTCAAATCCCGGGGCCATGATGACAGACGCGATCTGATGCTCAAGTGGTGGTGCTGAGGCTCAGTTAGCACAATGGGCTGCCGTTGATGTAAAAAGATTGTGGACTTGTCCAGGCGACAGGCTGCAGATTTAGCTTGCTACTAATGAAGACCAGAAGAAAGAACGTGATGTAAAAATTTTTTTTTCTTCCCCCCCCCCCCCCCCCCGCGCACCTGTGTAATACGGAAAAGACTGAAGTAATCGAATTTAAATTAGTTAACTAGTGCAGACAAAAAAAACTTTTCAAGTTACAATATGTGTATCAGTAATCAGGCTTTTTCCAGGCTCCAAACTCGGAAATGAGGTATTCTGGGAAGATGGTTAAGCAAACAAGAAGAGTTATGCTCGCTACCAGACGATACGTCGTTGGTTTCTGTATGAAATGGCTTAATATTAGGTCTGTCTGAGTAAAGAGACAGGACACCAGTTTGCAAGACAGACGCGGTGATGACGTCATAGCTTCTAGGATTATCTTCCAAAACCCCCGCGTCTACCCTACTTTAAACGTAATCTAATGCACTGCTACATAAATTTAAATCGAAACCAATCGTACAGAGCTTCTCGTTAAGCATATAAACATTATTCTTAAATCTGCGAATCGTTAACCAAGTGACGAAGAGTAATTCCTTGCTGAAGGGGATCAAAGAAAATAAATGAAGTGTGCCCCCGTTGAAAAAAATTACGCCATTTTTAGTAAAATTATCTGATTCTATCAACCAGAATTGACTCACTTAGCCCGCTACCATCAGGTAGGGGTTTTACTCCTATCCCAAAACGGACGGGTTGGTGGGGTTGATCTTACAATATTCGAACCTGACAAGAATGAAAACATCAACAATTCCAAAAAACCGGATAAAAATATAAAGAGAAAAGTAGGAAAACATATAATAACAAAATAACGGCAGGTGAAAATACAAATTAAGTCACTTTGCACAGTTATCAAAAACCCCAGCCCTGAGACCAAGGGAGCAGTCCCAATTCGTGGCTTGGTCATGTTCGAGAATGGTAGAGATCAGCTACTAATGATATGGAAAAACAAGAGCTTGGATCCAGACCTCCCGGATGACAGAGTTCGCTGGAGGACAACATTAGACAATCTCTGAAGGATCGACGACTAGATAGGAACCAGTCGGAGGCGGATAGCCGATAGGATAGTATGGCGCCCCTCTCAGGCAAATCTCTACCACTAGGGTAGAAGAGGAACAATTAAGTCATAGCGTTTTACAAAAGATCGCCTCGTTGTGGTGCCACATCTTAGCGGAGACAGGGCCCCAATCATTTTCTCTACTTAAACCTAATGCATTTGCATTCTCTTTACCCATTCCCCCCAAGTAAAAATTGTGCATTTTCACACCAGTTCGAATACGATGTTTCAGCTTTTTGGTCTATGATTTCATCGAATTGTTGTTTACGATGGTGCTGGTGCTATGTTAAAAAAAAAAAATATCTAATTTTTATCAACAGTACGTTTTATTCCTGCATTTTGTTTTTACGGAGTGGATTAATACATGAAATCTTGAAGAAAACTTAATTAAACATCAATTTAAACTCCGTTAATGGTTTTCACGGTTTCCGCCTATATATATAGTTGCGAATTTTTATTTTTTCTTTATATTTATTACCAGACATAAAGGTCTTTTATATTTGGACCATGCGCCCTAATATAAACGACTAGGTTGAAGGGAACGCGCCTGCGATTTATAGTATTAAAAAAAATATAAAAAAGTGGAGTTTTAACTGATTGCAGAAAAAAGGTTGATTCATTGAGGATGATTATAAAATTATTTGTCCCAATAATTTATGAAAGAAGCAATTCATTCGTGATTTTGTTTGTCGTTCACATTTCTTTATTTACCCCCGTTCTTCTCTCCCCCCTCTATCATTTACGTCGACACAAAAGTTAGGACACCTCCCTTCCGTTCTTCCTGTTGACTGCGTGACATCTTATGAGGTGACACTAAGGTGGATTTTTACCTTAAAAAAAAATACATTACTACTTCTTCACCTTTGTTGTGTGAGTGATGTGCTAAGGGACCTACTGTGAACTATGATAATTTGTTATCATTGGAAACTCATTTTCCATTTTTCAGCCGTTGCCGCCGAATGTTGTACTGTAGTGTATCACCAGGAAGGGCTAGGATTTGTCTCTCAGAAAATGAATTTTTTTCCCTTGGTTGTTATTTGTGTTATACCTGTTAACAAAACATTGAATGGGTTACAAAACGGTTATATTGGGGTATAAATCGTGTGTTAACGTCTCACTGGTTATCACGATCATGTCCTGGAAAGATGGCCTGAAAAGGACCACTATAGGTCCGTCGAAAATTCGTGCCACAGAAACGCGGTCAAGTTTATCAAAAATGTTTGTTGTATAGAAACATGAATTTTTGCATTGCGAGTCTTTGATTTTCCATGCAGTTATAATATATTTTTGCCTTACAAAACTTCATGTCTGTTCGACATTTTCTCTTTACATGTATATAAAAAAACTTTCTGTTGTCTGGGTTAATTTTAGTAGCTTTTACAGGAAAGTTACAAGATCCGTTCAAATTTATTTTTTGTTGTTCTAATTACGTTTATCGCGCCTGTTGTACATTAGGTGCGCACT